>RJWM01005828.1:0-88766 GCA_004363535.1 Dasyprocta punctata | reverse complement strand
TTATGTTTACTCATCAGGAAAGAGGCCTAGAAATCTGGGTAGGGATTTCATGATGGGTGGGAGGACCGTTTGAATTGGCAGAAGTACTGACAGCTACCAGTGAGGTCTGCGGAAGAGGAAGGAGTGTCCTTATGCACTGTCCAGGTACTGAGCATTTCCATTTCCTCCTTATCACTCCTCTTCTATTTCCAGCCTCTTGTGGCAACAGAGTATGGATGAAAGTATAGAGTCTAGAGAGCGTGCTGGCTGGAAGACAGTGAATTTGCACTCAGGGCCTCCTCCATTGCATCCCTGATGGTGGGGCCAGCTGGAAGACAGTGAATTCAAGTTACTGGCCTCCTCCATTACCACCCTGACCAAACTGCAGGGCCTGTCAGAAGAGTGTAAGACCAAAGGGAACCCCAAGACCCAGAACAGCCTGGTGCACAGACACACACACACCTTTGGAGGGGTAGGTAATCAGCGAGGCCAGTAATGTGGAAGTGTCTGAAGCAGCATTGAGGAGACAGCAGTTGTACCCTGGAGAACTCCACTGATAGAAGGCCAGTCCCAGCCCCCACACCCAGAGGCCAAGGTCAGCTCCATACCCAGCACATCTCTAGGATGTAACATGGACATTATCACAGAACTGTAAAAATTAGAAGGTAGGTTCTTGGGATAGCTATAAAAAACCAACTACATCTGGAGGAAATTCCTGAGGAGCAGACATCTCCTTTCCTCCTTGAGAGAGGCCCCAATGCTAGTGGTAGAGCTGTATATCATGGGAGGCTGATGGGCATCAACATGGAAGAGAAAATAAGAGAAAACAGAAGGTGGAGAATGGCAAGATGCAGAGGCGGGGTGCAGCCCCAGCCCCCCAGCCCACCCAGGACAGGCTTGGAACTCAACAAGATGGATGAAATTGGAAGTCATACACTGGAGCTTTCTGAAATGACAACAGAAGTGAAAAAAAAAAAACAGTGGAAAAGGCTATCGAGAAAATGATCTCTCAGATACAAAAAGAAATAATGCTTAAAATCAAAGATATTAGAGAAGAAGCAAGTAAAGGAATAGATGATCTTAGAAAAAGATGGAAACAGCTAGGCATCGTGGCATATGCCTTTAATCCCTCGGGAGGCTGAGGTAGGAGGAGCATTGTAAGTTCAAGGTCGGCTTGGGCTACAATGTGAGGGCAAAGCCAGCCTAAGCTACATAGTGAGACCCTGTCTCAAAAAACCAGAACAGGGAGTTTGGCTCAGTGGCTTAAGCACCTGTCTGTCTGGCAGGCGCAAAGCTGTGAGTTTGATCCCCAGTGCCGGAAAAAAAAAAAAAAAAAAAGAAAAAGAAAAAAAAATGCCCAACACAGGAGAGAAATGGAATCCATGAAACAGATCCAAACAGAGATCCAGGAGATTAAAGCCTCCATTGAAAATATATGCAACAGATTGAATGAAGGAAAGGATAGAATTTCAGATATTGAAAACAGAATTGCAGCTAGTGATCACGAAAAGAAAGATATCGTAAAAATAGCAAGAAACCATGAGAAATCAATCCAACAACTGCAAGACAAAGCAAAGAAGAATAGTATAAGCTTTTTTTGGGGTCAATGAGAAAGCTGGAGACAGCACAAATGCTATAAGAATCAAAATATATACGCATCTAACACAGGAGCACCCAACCATATAAGGTCAAAAGAGCTGCCCATGGATAGACATGGAAAAATCAAATAAGCAATAACACAATTGCAGTGGAAGACCTCAAAACCCCATTGTCACACAGAGACAGATCAACACAGAGAAAATCAGCAAAGAAATATCAAAGCTGAACCAAATATGTGAACAAATGGGCTTAATAGGAAGAAGCCAAGCCCCGAGGCGATGTGCCAGTGGTGTGGAGAGACCTGGCAAGCCCAGTGCCGGCCTGGAGAAGAAGCCATGACCCCAGGCCCCACTGCCATTGGGAGAGGATCAGCAAACCACTGCCCTGTGACTCTCCACCACTCAAGGAACTCTAGATTGGAGGAACCCAGGTTTCCAGTCCCATACACTACACTGAGGGACTGGCAGAAAATGCAGGAAGCACCCAGAATGCAGCAATGGGCTGATTCTGAGGAACACAGGAAAATGTCAGGACAAAGGAGCAAAATAAAATCTCAGACCTCCAAGCCACACAGAACAAGTTCAGGAGGCACAGACATAGTAGAAATTAGAAGTCACACACCTGAAATTTCTGAAAAGATAACAACTGAAGTAAAAAAGGCAACTTAGTTCATGTACTTATAGGTTAATTTTACATGCCTGTATCTGATGGTCTGGACAGCTATTTTGAAGATAACAAGAGGCATTACGGTAGCCATTCTTAATTTCCTATTATCTTGTTTTGAAGTCCTGTGTTATTTTCACCATTTTGTATTGTTTGATTTTATTTCATTTTGTTTTGTTTGATTTTATTATGTCTGATGGTATGGGCAGCTCTTTTGACAATAACAAGATATATTATGGTAGCCACTGTTGATTTCCTATTATCTTGTTTTGAAGTCCTGTATTCTTTCATTGTTTTGCTTTGATTGGTTTTATTCTGTCTTATTTTGTTTGGTTTTATTCTTTTTAAAATAAAAATAAGAGACTGTGGGGGAGGAGAGCAAGAAATCAACAAAAAGCTCAGACCTCCTGTGAGTTGGCACCATGCGTGGGCTGACTGGAGGAGAGCCAGATACCAGCCCTCTCCTGTGAGTCTGCACCATTCATGGACTGCGGGAGAGAAGAGCAAGAAGTCAACAAGAAGTTAAGACCCACTGAGGTGGCGCCATGCATGGGATGCCAGCCCCTTCCAGTGTGCAGACAAGGAGACAAGAATATCTCCCCTCCCACTTGCCCAGTAAGTGACTGGCTGATTCAGAGAAACATAGGCTGTGATGATAGCTAATGAGATAAAATATAACTTAATGCCTGTAGTGTTTAGTGTTTCACTGAATTTGCAGGCCTAAAGCTGGTAGTCTGATCATCTATTCAGAAGATAACAATATGCAATGTAGCATATATGGGGGATCTCCTTCCGAAGGTGGTGGCCATTGTTAATTCCCTATTATGTTGTTTTGAAATCCTGTATCACTCTCATTATTTTGTTTGGTTGGCTTTTATTCTGTTTTATCTTGTTTGATTTTGTTGTACCTGATGGCATGGACAGCTCTTTCAATGATAGCAAGATATGTTATGGTAGCCATTTTGTGTTTACTATTATCTTGTTTTTAAGTCCTGTATTACATTCATTGTTTTGTTTTTATTGGTTCTATTCTGTTTCTGTTTTGTTTGACTTTACTATGGCTGAAGGGATGGGCAGCTATTTGGAAGACAACAAGAAGCATTATGGTAACCATTGTAGATTACTTATTACCTTGTTTTGAAATTCTGTGTCACACTGTCTTGTTTTGATTGGCTTTATTCCATTTTATTTTGCTTTATTTTATTCTCTCTAAAATAAAATTTTAAAAAAAAGAACTTACACCAGAAAAAAATAAGAGAAAATAAAATTAAAGTAAAAATATGGAGTGTATTACCCTAAAACTGACCCCGATCCCCGTCTTCCCCTCCCAGGATTTATATTTGTGGCAGACAGTGACAGTAACTGGATGATGCTCAGTGAGTAGAAGGCTCTGCTGTGGAGCCTTTCAGACTCCAGCCCCCCACCATGGCTCCTCAACACAACCACCCATTGCACCAGCATGTATATGGTTCCTGTCACATCCTGGAATTCATTTTGTCCTTGTGGGTTGTTTTGGTGCCTCTTCTATGACAGACATTCAATGGTGGGAGTTAGCATGAGATTCAAAGATCTTCACCCTTCATATCCCCACTGAAGCCCTTGTCATAGTTTGTTTTCCTTGCTCTAGCTGAATATCAGTCTAGGAAATATATGAAGAATATAGATTTATTTTCCCCATGGTTCTGGAGGCTGGGTCATCCAAGATTATGGTGAAGGCATCTGGTGAGGACCCTGTATTATAACAAAGCACAGGGCATCACATGGTGAGATAGCAAATGCATTAACTCAGAGCTCCCTCTTCTGATAAAGTCACTAGTGCCTTTGTGGATCTCCACCCTCATGACCTTATCTAATCTGGATTGTTCCCACAAAAAGCCCACCTGCAAGTACCATTAACATATGAATTTGAGGGTTAAGTTTTCAACACATGAACTTTTGGAAGAAACACTCAAACCATAGCAACTACTTGCCTGCTGCAACATCAGTTCTTCTGGTCTTCTGTCTTCTATATGCTGGCCTTGTTGAACTTCCCTAAGTTAAATGTTTCATTTCTTCTCTTCTGTTCATTAATAATATGAATATCTGGTACCAAAATGTTTCTCAGAAAAGCTAACTATGGGTGGCCGACCATGTGAGGCCCAGGAAGAGAGAAGCCAGTTTGCTCTTCCCTTGGGTCAGCAGAGGCCATGCTTGGTCTGGGACAAGCACATTGAGAAGCCAGTTTGAGCTTCCTGTTGGCCACATAAACTAGGCAGGGCTTAGGAAGAGAAAAGGCAGATCTCCTTTCCCATGGGCTGACCAGCGCATGGGCTGAGAATCAAGAACCCCCATCTCTCCCCATAAGCAACTGGCTCGTTCAGAGGACGGGCTGAGTTGATAGCAACTAGGCACAAAAACAACTAAATGCTTGTACTGTTTGATTGACTTTGTAGGACTAAGGCTGGTAGTCTGAGTATCTATTGGGAGGACGACAGTATGCAATATAGCAAATATGGGAGGTTTCCTTCTGTCTTGCTTTTGAAATTCAATATTGTTCTCACTGATTTGTTTTTTTCCCATTTATTGTTTTGTTTTATTCAATGCTCTGTTTTGATTGGTTTTATTCTGTTTTACTTTATTTGACTTTGCTATGTTTGAGGGAATGGACAACTATTGTGAAGATAACAAAATATGTTATGGTAGCCATCGCTGATAACCTATTGTCCTGTTTTGAAGTTCTGTACCACTTTCACTTCTTTGTTTTGATTGGCTTTATTCTGTTTTGTATTGTTGGGTTTTCTTCTCTTTACAATAAAAAATATTATCGGTGGCTAAAGGTATCTTGATAGATACTTTATGTGGAAGTGGAACCCTGAGAACATGGGTCAGCAGAGTCTAGGTGCCTTGATTAGTTTCTCATTGCTAGGACAAAATAGCTGGCATCCACAGGTTAAAGCAGAAAGGTTTATTGTAATTCATAGTTTGTAGAGGTTTCACTCCATAGTCGACTGGCTCCAAGGAAGAGTGACATTGCAGAGGAGAAACGGTCCATGGCATGGCAGGCAGGAAGGTACCAAGCAGCAGCAGCTTGCCTTCCATCTTTTCTTTTTAGTCCATTCAGGCTACAAGCTTAATGGTTTTGTGCTACCCAAGTTCAGGCTTGGGTTTCCCAGAATTCCCACCCAGAAGAATGCTAACCAATCAGCAGACTAATCCAATTATCACATACTCTTTATCCATATTTACATATACTAGATCCAGCTACCTGCAAAAAAGTCACTTAGGAGCACATGTGGCTTCATGGAGAACATCTAGATATAAACCATAACACTAGGCAACTCAGCAAATATCAAAGTACTCTTGATTAGCCATGAATATTTATAAAAATAATAACTATATATCAGCAAGCAGTTTCTTAGAAGAATAACCCTGAGTTACTAAAGATGCAAGGAGAGTTGAATATTAGGATACTTGTAAATAAAATTCACAATGGTGAATATATATTATATATTCTTTATGAATATAATATATATATTCATAAAGAATATATATTCGTATATATCCATATATAATATATATTCATAAAGAAGAATATCTCGATCATCCAGTTAGATGCTGCAATGGTTTGCATATGGTTTAAAGGTGTCCCCCAAGATTTCAGGCTATGCAAGCTTGGTTCTTGGTATGATGATATTTAGAGGTGTGAGATTTTTAAGAAGTGGGTTTAATGGGGGTCTGTAGGTTATTGGGAACATGTCCTCAGGGGGGATTAAGGTCATTCTTCTGAGACACTGAAGATAGTTCTCCCAACACTGAGTTGTTGTAAGAAGAGTGAGCAAGCATGATGCTTTCTCTCAGTCTGCCTTCCAGCTTCTCTCCCTCTTGCATACACACTCTCATCATTGTTATGCCATCTTCTGTGAGCCCATAACAAGAGCCAAGCCAATACCAGTGCCGTGATCTTAGGCCTCCAGAACTGAGTCAAATAAATCTCTTTTCCATAAGTACCAAGACTCACGCATTTCATTATGATAACAGAAAATAGACCAGTACAGATGCTGAAAAGATTATTGATACAATCCAACTACTATTTGATTGTTTTAAAATCTTCAAAGACTATAAGACAGATAGTTAAACCAATATGTCTCAATTTCAAACACTTGACCATGACCATGTATACCTTGGAATTGGTCACTTCCAAGCTAATGTAAGTGAAAGAAAAATACACAAATGTTGACTACTAGCCCTGCAGTTGTCTGGAAGGTATACACTGCAATCATAAATACACAGAAAATACATACATAAAAATTGTAAACTGGATATAGGATTATTAGTATCTTGTATAATATGAATATACATCTGGGAAAATAAAGAGAACAACTGATAAGCTATTGGAAAAGAAAATTTACTAATGTGATAGGTACAAATTAAATGAAACTAATAATTCACTGTCATACAAACAACAAAAAATTAACTATAGCTCACAATGCTTAAAAAACAATGAATGAATAAATATCTACAGATTAACATTTTTAAAATGTATAAGAGCTATGTATAGAAAAATTTAAGAAACTTCTGATGCTAAGTGGAAAAAAGAAATCTCATAGAATGTGTGAAGAAAAGCTTAAAAAAGAAATAGCTGGGAAATACACCTGAATGGAAAAAACTGCATCACAAAAAAGTCAGCAAATTCTTCCCAATGGCTCCTATGAATGTGCTGCAATGTCAGCACTTTTTAATTTTTATTTTTCTCTTTCTATCTTTTTATAGTACTGGAATTTGAAACCAGGACCTTCACACTGAGCTATATTCCCAGCCCTTTAAGCACATTTTAAAACCTATATTTTTTTTAACTCAAGAATTTGTGTTTTTCATGTAGAGGTCTAAAACACCAGCAAGTAAGCCACACCTTTATGAGAAAAAAACAAACATGCTACATGCAGAGATCACTAACGAATCCGTCAGCTCTCTAACACCAGAGCCTCAGGATGCTAAGCATGAAACCCTCCTCCCAGATGATCCGTCAGGTCCCACCAATTCTGTGAGGAAGATTAAACAGTGCTTTTTGGGTGACTTATGCACAGCAGTTTCTGAGTATCACAGGGTCTGAGACGAAGATGTATGGGCATGAAAATTTGATCTAGGATTGCACCTGAGACCAATAACTATGGGACAGTAAAGAAATCAGGGGACACCAGCTGGGATGAAATATAGCAAAACCCATGGAGTCAGCTCACTAGGAGCTCAGAAGCATGAGTGGCCCAGTGGAGCTATCCCTTACTGAGGACAGGGCAGGCCTTTCAAATTCTCCAGTACCCAATCATGGATGTGAGCTAATCAGGACATGGGGAGTAGTCTTGAATGAGATGACTCTATTCAGTTGAGAGCAATCATTCTGGTTTGGCTAAGCGTGGGAACAGGGCTCAGCTGAGAGCCATTGGCCAACAGCACTGCCATGGAAACTGGGTTTCATTCAGTGCTAAAAGGGTGGGATGAGGAACGAGGTGCAGATATTGCAGTACATTCAGAGGTGCCACTGGGCAGAATTTGCTGACTTTTTTTGTGATACAGTGGTTTCATTCAGTGCTAAAAGGGTGGGAGAACATGGAATATAAAATATTGAATAAAATTTGGGCCATTTATGAGCTGACTTTATCATACAGATATAACTTCAGACGTCTCAGAAGAGCATGAGATGCAAGGAGGGAGATGCTTCACTCAGACAGAGTCAAAGCAGCAACCATACTGCAGGAAAGCGCTTTCTTGTCCTTCAGTGTAAGACACCTCCATGCTGGCTCCACTCAGTCTGGCTTCCATGCTCAGAGTCTGGGCAGGCTTGGGGGTTTTAGGGAGAGCTTTTCTTCAGACTGAAGCAGGAACTTCTTGGAGAGGGTGTGAGGTCTCACCCATTCTGCAGGAAATGATGAGCTTGTCTGGGACAAGAAGCTATGGAGCTGTGTAAGGGAGGAGGATTGACAGGGGTGCATGGAGCATGGAGGGTTTGGAGGGATGCTGAGAGGGTCCTAGCATAAATCGCATCTTTTGCCTCTTTAACAGGACAGACCTTTGCCTTACGACAGCCTTGTATGGTCAGTTTCATTGTCCCTTTTCATAGCCCAGGTGACTCAGGAGCTTAGGAATTCTGGAGCAGCAGTGTGCACACAGTGGGGTCTGCCTGCTTTGGAGCACATTCTCTTTTCCTGTGTCAGCCCTTCCCCTAGCAGGAGGTCCCTGGGTCTTGCAGGAACCACTGGAGAAGGCTTAAAATGACTGCATCTGACAGTGTGTTCTGCACATTCTGTCAGTCTAGAAGAAAGAAAAGCCAGCTGAGAATAGCCAGCCCTCCCCTGGGGTCCCCATTGCAGATGGCTCCCTGCTCACCTTCCTGGGAAAGAAATCCCTCTCTCTTTCCTCCTGCTCTATCACTGATGTGATCACAGCTGACATTATAGTCCTGTGAGGAGAACCAGGAGGCTGGCCTGGGCCCCATCACAGAGGGAGCATGGTGGAGACAGCTCAGCTTCACCCGGGATCCTTGCTCTCAGGGACCCGAGTGTGCAGTCTCCCTGGGCAGGGGATTTGACATCCAGAAGCCACAGTTTTCTCACTTCTAAGATTAGAATGACACTAATTTCATCCTGGGATGATTAGGGGGAGTAAAGACTCCTGGGGAACCCATATGGAAGGGTCTGAACAGCAGGATATAGTCGGTTCTGGTTACAACACACACATGCACCTCACACTTTTTTTTTTTTTTTTTGGCACCGGGAATCAAACTCACAACCTCACGCCTGTCAGACAGGCACTTAAGCCACTGAGCCAAACTCCTGGCCCTAGTTTTTTGAGGCAGTGTCACACCATGCAGCTCAAGTCGTTCTTGTGCTCGCATTGTAGCCCAAGCCGGCCTCGAACTCACAAGGCTCCGCCTACTTCAGCCTCCTGAGTGCTGGGACTAAAGGCGTGCGCCCCCACGCCCAGTTTTTTGGTCTTGTTGAGACAGGGCTTGCTACACAGTTCAGGTAGTCTGGCCTTGAACTCACTTTGCAGCCCAGGCTGTCCTCAAACTCCTGCCTTAGCCTCCCAAGTGCTGGGATTATAGGAGCATGCCACCTTGCCTGGCCCTTCATACCTTTTAATAAAGGAAATGTCCCAGTATCCAGAAGGTGAGTATGATGAATGTCCCATATCCATCACCAGCTTCCACAATTCCTGAACACTTGAGATTCATGTTTCTCTTAATCTTCTTCCCATCCCAACCTCTGGATCATTTTGAAGCCATAATACACATCATACAATTTTGTAGGCACGTAAATTAGTGTTTGTATCTGCAACATTATTTTCCAACATAATCATAATACTAATGATTCTATTAAACTGTAACTTTATCAAATATACTGTCATGAGTGTTTAGATTTCATGGATTATTTTACAGTACACAAACTATTCATTCACAGTACATAAACCAGTCTGTTTGAATCAAACTGCACACAATGTCCAATAAAATGATCCTAGGTTATGCCATGGACTTCTGCCCAGAGGTTTAAGTTAGTCATTTCCCAGGAATCTCTGGTGTTCAGGGAGAGGAAACTGTGCTGTAGATTCTGATTGAGTAGAAGGTGAGTAGAGGTGGTTGGGGCTGCTGGGTGTGACATCGTTTCTTGGTCTTTTCTGTGTCTCTGCATCAATATATGTATAGGAACATGTGTGTAAACGTTTCTGTCAATGCATCCAGTACAGAGACACACAGATACATGACAGTTTGAGCATACTGTATCACTACTATTACTATAATTGAGATTATCAGAGGAGCTTAAAGGCATTTCCCTGTTCATTTTGATTTTCGGATATACTCTGCTAGGGGTGTTCAGTGAAGTACACTTGTTTTAATGACACATAGTATGTTCACTTGGGTCATTTTATGTTTGTTTTTTTGAAATTAATTTTCAAAATTCTTTTGCCATAAAATCCAGTACAAAATTCATAGCATTCTAAGTCAAGCAGTGATTTAAAAGAAGTCTGGTTTCTGTTCCTGAATCTCCTACCACCTTATTTCTTTCCTCTATGTGAAATTCTCTCTTTCTCTCCCGCTTTCCCTTTCTTCCCGCTCCCTCTCTCCATCCCTCCATCTCTGCTTTTGTTTCCCTCTCCCTCTTTCCCATCCTTTTGTATCTTCATCCTTAAAATAAAACAAGTCCTACTGTTGTCTGTATTCTGTCCTGTTAGCACTCGGGATTCATTCCGTCTTCTCCTTTTCCTTATGTGTGACTGGTTTGTTTAACATTATTTACACGATATTTGTTTCTTTGTTCAAGTCTATTGTGCATGTTGCTAACTCAGATACCTCTGAGAAAAATGTTCTATTTTAAATATTTAAATGATATATTTAAATTTTTTTCTCTAGGTTTATAATCTTCAGGCCAAACATTATGTCCCCAGATTGGGTTCCTTAGTGTTTCCACACTTCCACACAGAACAGCTCTATGAGCCTAGAGATACCCCCTGCTTCCCCTTTAGTCAGCCCCATTCCCAGCACCAGCATTTTACTTTGACATTCTTTTGGTTCCAGAGCAACTTTCTTTGAATTTAAAGTCCAATTTGAATTCTTTTTTTCTGGGAATTGTTTTCCCACTGCTTGCTATTTTTCTCAGAATCTTTAGTCTACTTACCTCTGCATAAGACTCTACAGTAGGAAATTTAACCCTTTGTGGTACAAGTGGGAGATTATAATGTAGTTTGTATCATATTTGCAGTTATTTATGGTATTTAAAGTATATTCTGCTACATACACATTGTTTTTCTTATATCAAATGTATCCATTTTATTCTTTATTGCAACTATATTTAGAGTTAAATTTGGTAATATTTTTCTGACTCTCAGGTTTTGAATTGGATTTCTTCTAACATTATAAGTTTCATTTTTTCACAATCAGTTTCTAACCCAGTGAGCATTCTTCTTGTACTGGGGTGAGGAAAGAATCTCATACTATTTTCCAAATTTTTATCTGTCTACCCCAACACTGCATATGACCACATCCTTATTTCCTCCACTGCTGTGTATCAGGGACCCCTGCAGTGGGTCCCCAACTTCCTACAAGGTGTTACAGTGCATGGTGAAAAGAAAAAGCAAGAGACACCCAGCAGTGCAATGGGGATCTGGGATGACCAGTTAGTTGTTCATGGGAAACAAAAGGCCACAAGGTAGCCAGAACCTCGGCATTTACTGATCACATTTACATTGAGGAAAATGGTGAGGGAATTATTGGATGACTCAGAGGATGATGGTGTATTCGGGACCTGGCAAAATAAGAAACAGAGGCAAATTTAGTAGTGACTGATGGGGAGACAGAACGTCAAAGCTTCAGGATGGGCAAAGACAAAGGCACCCCAAAGTAGCCACTATTTTTGAGTGTATACAATAATTGGAGGGATTATCAGATGACTCAGAGGTTGGTGGTGACCTTATGTTAATGGGGATCTTTAGGTTGATGTGGATGGTAGGGAGAGATGGTAGGTTAAAAAGGAGTTTGTCCTTTCCCCAAGGTGAAACTATCTTTATTACTACTCGGTTCTCAAGGAACCAGGATGTCTTCAGCTGGTACAATATTACCCTGGGGTGTCACAGCATCATGGGACCATTGAGGCCTCAACTGTGACTGGAGCCACATGGAATTATGTTCCCGCATACCATAGCTGGCCCACATGGTAAGGCACTAGGCCACGGACAAACCCTAATTACAGTTTAATTATGAAGTGATTTTTCCCCAACAACTATATCGAGTGGCCCTCAACAGCTCTGAAATGTTGCCTTTAGCATACACTAAATTTTCCATGCCCCTGAGTGTTTGTCTGGAGTTTCTATTTTGGTTATTGGTCTTTCCATTTGTGGGGCTTTAGATACTAGTTAGGAGCTGGCTTCTCTGTGTGTTTCTTTCTTGAGGATTTTCAAAGTCTCTTGTTACATTGTCTAAGTGTATTTTTTAATCAACTTGTGTATGCAGCTAACTCAACTAACTTAAGGTATTAACTTACTGATGTTACCAAAGAATATAAAGATGGGTTATTATGGGTTATTTTTCCTAAATCGTATTTTAAAGATAACAGCATAAAATTTATCTTCTTTTTTCTCTGTAGCATTTTAGAAAATAAGGTTAATAACTCTGGGATAAAAGGCATATACAATTTTAAAGGAAGTTTTCACACCCCCGCCCTTAGATGTTCTTCTCCTTCTCTGTTGAGTGTCCCATCATGGGTCAACTGTGTGCCATGAGACAAACTTTAATGGAAATGAACCTTCTCCATTGCAGCCACAGACTTTTGAACACATATCTGACTGTGTTGTAGTCAGGGTTTACAAGGAAAACAATTTAATATAGCACACAAAGTAAGGATCAGGGCTCCCCCAGAAAGTACCACAGCCATCCTCTGTGACAATGAGGTCCCAGCCTCCTCCAACAATGAGAACAACTGAGTTCATATCAGGAAGCCAGCATGACAAGTTTCTCCCAGAGATTGTAGAGCACACCATCTTCCCCTCTGGAGCCAGGAAACCATGCTTAAAGTAAGAACCAGAGCTCCCCCAAAATGAACTGCAGTCATTCTCAGCAACAAGGTCCCAAGATTCTCTGATGATGAGGACAGTCAAGTTCATATCAGGACAAAAACTCAACAGACTCCTCCAGGAGAACCAACGGCAACAGGAAAACTAACAACACCACTTTTTCCTCTCCAGTTCTCCTTTTTATGTTGTTGGCAGCAATCCTCAGGTGGGCTCTCCACACTCAGCACCATGCTGATTCAGTTCAGCTGGGTGTTACAAGGTGCCCACCTGTTGTCAATCCACCACAGACAGCAAACACCTTTTAATGAATGCTCTTTCCTAGGCAAGAAGGCTATTTTCTTCTGCTGGTATTTCTCAGGCTTGATATCTTAAAGACAGAGTTGGATCCCTTCTAAAAGAAAAATAGGACATCAAACAAATAGAAAATATAGTAAAATTTTAGATTTTAAATTGTAAGTGGTTGATGCATCCCAGAAAGATAAACAGAAGTGTAATGGAAAGTAGAGTAACAGGTAGACGATAGGAAGGAGAACATCCTAAGTGAGAGAAACTTTTGGCTCTGAAGACTTAGATGATGTGTAACTGCAGGAGGGGGAAAATTAGAGGACAGAAGTTTAACTAAATCAGTTTCTTTCTTCTCTTCTAAACCACAAAGTGCTAAATTCAGACAGGGTCCTGATGTGAACGTGGCTGTGCAGGAGGATCTCTCTCTGGGGGTTGCTTTGGTTGAGAGAATTCAATGTTGGAAAAGTGCAAAAGAAAACACCATCTTTGGGGAATATAAATTTGTTTCTGAAATTTCCGTCCACGCTGTTACTCAGACCTGACACCCCCAGGGCTTTTTGACATCACAGAGAGCCTGGAAACCACCTACAGGGAAATCAGCGACTGTGTCATCACCTCCTACCCCAGACCTCACGCCATCCTCTTGGTTTTTCAGTTTGACTACTACACAGAAAAAGAGCAGAAAACCATCACCTTGATCAAGGATGTCTTTGGGAAAGCAGCCATGAAGCAGATGATCTTCTTGTTTACTCACAAAGAGGAGTTGGTCAGCAAGAGCCTGAATGATGTCCTGGTAGATGCAGATGAGAAGCTAAAAAGCATGATCAAAGGGTGTGGGGACCAGTGCTTCGCCATCCGCAGCAAAGCAGGCCAGGCCGAGAAGGAAGTCCAAGTACAGGGGCTGCTGGAGCTGGTAGAGAAAATAGTGCAGAACAACAAAGGGGCTAACTTTTCCGATGCCATCTACAAGGACACAGAGATGGTACAGAAGGGACCAGAGGTTCTGAGGAATTTCTACATCAAACAAACAGAAAAAGAAATAAGAATAGTGGGAAGTGCAAGAAGAATATGCAGAAAAAGGAAGAGAAGATAAAATTAACTAAGAAGGAATATGAGGAAAAACTAAGAAATAGAAGGGAGAAGCAGAGAATAACATATTTACCCAAATTGTTGAAGGAATTAAGAATGTGTCTGTAAATGTATGACATTTTCCCCCCAGAAGATAATGTGCATGTTATCTTTTGCTTCATTTTTTGGTAAGCATCTCTCCATCTCTCTAACATTTTCCCTGATTGTCCCTCCCCACCAGCACCAACAAACTTTAAAAATCACAAAATTGCTATGTTCGGGAAGTGCTTCAATGTACCTGGTATAAAGATTAATGAGTTTAATTCCCTGGTTTGGTCAGACCTGACTAGCTGCTACCCACAACCCATGGCCGGTCATACGCATCCGTGGCCCTCAGATCTGGAGAGTCCAGGGGTTGTCCTTCAGCATCACAGGGGACAATTTTCATGCCAGGCCTATGGCCCATCTGCATCAGAAATTCCTTTGTGTCCAAGGGTTACATTGCCATCTGACATGGAATTTAATTATTCCAAAGTATCCAGATCGGGAGGTCAGCATAAACAGATTCATTATGGAGGAAACCATAAGAATCAGAGGATGACTTTCTTTTGGACTGCTAACTCTCAAAGCAATGCATGAGAAATGTTGCAGGCCCATTGAGTAAAAGGGGCGAGAGAGGAATAGTAAGTGTCCCTTCCCAAGGAGAGCCCTCTGAGTGATACTTACAACTGGACAAAAATCTTGTTAAAATAAAGGAATTGTGAATATGAATGCAGCATCTCCGTTTCTTTTTTCTTAAAATACATGAAACGATTTACTGACATGCTGGGCATGGTTAAGGCCCAGAGATGGGCATGAGGGGAGAGAAAATGAATACAGGGAAGGACTTACAGGATCTGCACTGCCAGGGAGGCAAGGGCCCATCTCACTCTTACCTTGAGCCACAGCTGAAGGCCTTGTGCTCTGGCCAGTCTTGACCCTGAGGGTGGAGGAGACCCCTGTGGGGTGCTGACCGGAGAAACTGCCCTGTGGTCCAACATCAGGGAGGGCTGCTGCCTTTTGGGAATACAGCCCTTCTGATCTTCCAGAGATATTTGCTCACTTTTGCCTATGTTTTCAGTATCTGCTCAGTTTCTCTGTATGTCACATTGTGAGGATCTCCTGAGATACAAAAACGGCCATTAGTAACTTTTAAAATGGTAGTCAGACAGTAGAAGAAAAGCACACACATCTTGAGGAAACAGTCAATTCCCAGATGCCCAGCCAGCAGCAATCACTCGGACACCTGCTAATCTCCTAACATAAACATCTGTGGTAGAACTATGCTCACCTACGTAACACGCTTACATGCAACTGAACATGGGTCCACACTAGCCCACACCAAAGCCCATGTCCCCTCTTCATAGTTTGGCTCTATTTGTCCAGTGAGTGTCTGTAACCCCAGCTAAGGATTTATTATTGGTTCTTCAGCTGTGACGGTTACTCTGTCACTGGCTGCTTCCTAGCTGATGGCCCATGAGCCCAGAGAGCGTCACTGGGAACAGGCGTAAAATAATCCCACACAGCTGTCCCACTATCCTGAGCCTCCTGAGGACACGTGATTAGCTGAGCCCAGCAGAGTGCACACAAAAAATGCCAAGTAAATGACACTGATCACATTCTCTTCTCTCTCTCTCACACACACACACATGATAGACAGATGGATAGACAGATAGATAGATAGATGCAAGTGTAGCTTTATTTTTCATTATAAATAGGTCTACATGAGCAATTTTTGTTGGGAAGACCTGGTTATACCATAACAGGATAAGGGAAATTGTATATATGAGAATTAACATAGCTCTGAAGCTGCGCCCTTTCATGCCCCTTCCTCCATCCATCTACCTGCTTTGTAACCGCCCATCCACATTGCTCCTAGAAAGCCCACATTTCCCTGTATTCTGAGAAATTCACTGCTCTGTTGTGAAATGGGCAAGTGGGTGCTAGACACTGGGCTTCCCTCCTTCCGGTGCCCACTGCCAGGCTGCAATAATCAGGGCATCTCGGAGAAGGCCCAGCCCAGTTCCTTGAAAAGCCACATGCAGTGTGGTCTGAGACAGCATCCTGCTAGCCCGGCTCTCAGAATAAAGCCTTCTGCTTCAGAAACTTCTCTTCCATTTCCTCTACTTGCACCACACAAAATAGTGTGCCTGTGTGTTTTCATGGAATGTGCCACTTGAATTTGTGTGCTAATTTTTAAGATAGGGTCTTGCTAAGTTGCCCAGGCTGGCCTCAAACTCACCATCCTTCTCTCTCCACCTGCTTCGTAGCTGGAATTACAGGTGCACATTTCCACACCTGGCTTGTTTGCACTCTTAATGTGTTCTTATATGGCACGTGGTCAGAAATTTTACAGTAAAGCATGGATCCATATGTACAGACCAGTTTCACTCTTCTCCTCAAAGTCTGATGATTGGTCACCTTCACTCTCCCTTGTTGTGAGGGGTAATACGGTCGCAGGGTCTAGGGATTAGAATGTACTTATCTTTACAGGATTACCTTACGCTTGGACCAGTCTTAAGTATATTGGCAGTCACAGAGTTTCCTCAGTGGGAGGGGACAGTGGGATCCACTCTCAGCCCCAAACACTTGCAGTTGTTATTTCTTTTTTTGCTTTTTGAGACTGGGTCCGACTCTGTAATTCAGGCCTTGAACTCACTATGTAGCGCAGGCTGGCCTCGAACTCCCGGCAGTCCTGCCTCAGCCTCCCACGTATTATGCCACCATGCCCAATCGCAGCTGATATTTTTGACTTGAAGCTATCTCAGATACTCCAGGTAACACCTCTGGATACCTCATCTCCAGAAACCCTGGGCTCCTGTTGGTGCAGATATTCTACCTAACACATGCCTCTCTCTCTCCATCTCTCTCTCTCTCCCTTCTCTCTCTGCCTTCCACACGTTTAGTGAAACCTCTAGATGCTTGTTTCTCATTGTAATGGTGATTTTATGAACTGTTTGCCTTGTTAATACTGATTAACTAGGAGTGTTTGTGGAAGAGGTAGAGGATAAGTACCACCCTTTTGCTGTCTTGAACATGACATTCCCAATCCTGTCCTTTTTTTTTTTTTTTTTTTTGTACCAGGAATCAAACTCAGGACCTCATGCTTACCGGGCAGGCACCAAACCACTGAGTTAAATCCCCAGAATTATGAAGAAATAATACCTAAAGAGAATAGGAGACATGCTTTTGTATGTTTATATTCATGCAGGATCATTGTGGAGATCCAAAATTTTGAAATAATCTTACGTGAATTTCAAGTTATTACTTGAAAATATGCAGTAAACCTAAAAAATAAAAGTGACACCAGTTTATGATTTTAATACTCAGTTGCCTGATCTCCAGTCAGGGCTTGGCCTGAGGGGTCTGAGGTGCTCCTGGTGGCTCTGTTCTGAGCAAGGCCCCACTGCAGGGTTGGACATCCACAGCAAATGTCTGTCTGCCCTCATCTCTCACCAGTGGTGAGCCCCCTCCTCATCCCAGCCTGCTCCCTGGATGACCCATCCTGAGCACCGTCCTATGCAAGGGAGAAGACAGTGGCCTCTGACTGCCTGTGCAGTAACCACAGCTTTATCTCATGTGTTAGAAAAAGGCGGAGGAGGGGAGCCAGGAAATGGCAGTAGCAGGTAGTTTTTGCATATACAGGGGAGCTGACAGCAAACAATCTTGTTTTCATAACCGGAGACAGTTCTGGGAAATGGGTTGACAACACTTATAGACCACAGACTTTCTGGGTCACATTGAGATTCACAGGAAAAAAACCCCACATCATTTCTAATGAAGTGGCGCAAACTGCTAAGAGGGATGGCTGACACATGTACGGAAAAGATGTGCAGTTACAAGACGAAGGGAGACGTGAAGGTGCTCAAAGCCCTGGATAGACCCCATGTGAAGTCTGGGCAGTGGGAGCATCCCAGTTTCATCTCTGCTTTTCTCCTTGTCCAGGCTGTGCTGGGTGACTCTGCTCCCTGCGTGACATGGAGGACTAAGTGCGAAGCCAAGGTCTGTGCGAGATGGAGCATGGTTTGTGTGAGATGCGAAAGGGAATTGACTCACTGGGAAAAGAGGGCTGAGTGCTCATGTCTCACAGCACAACCTCCTTCATGGCTTATTCTGTGCCCAGAGGAGGACAAAGCTGACATAATGGCCCATCAGTCTCCAACTCATCACTTCTGTGATGAATCTTGAGATCCAAAACTCCAGAATAAAATGCCTGTTCCTTTCTTTCTTTTTAACAAATAGTTTTATTGATATATAATTCTCATACATAAAATTTACCTCCTGAAAGTATCCTGAAATTCAGTGCACACAAGACTGTTTCTGATACAGCTTTCCTGACAGGACTCACCAACCCAACACCAGCCTTGTCCCTCCCATGGTCTGGTCACTGCCTCTGGTCTCTAGCAGACATCTCTAGTCCTCAGAAGCAGTTTCTAGAGCGCCAAGTCTTTCCAGCCAGCTCTCTGAGAACTGAATCAGTGTTGCTAGGTTAGTGGGCCCACCTGTTGTAATGGCTGAGCAGAGATCTTACTCACTTTGGTATGGCCCAAAATATTGGGGGACTTTCCATGAATAAGGAGGAAGTAACTTTCCACCATTTCCATAATCTTCACTTTAACCATAAAATAAGTGAGCCTCAGAGACTTTATGTGTCATGTACAAAGGTGCAGAATACAGCAGCATTAAGCCCGAAACTTGCCTTCTCCCCTGGGCTGTTCTTCCCACTCTGCTGTGCACTAATGAAAGGCAAAGTGCTAAGGTGCAAACACAAATGTTCAGTGCTGATGGGCCTGGGGTGAGAAACCAGAGTCACTGTGCTAACATAGAAGACCTAATGCTAATAATGCAATCTTAATGATGGTACCACTCAGGACTAGTAAGAACCGATGTTTTCATGAGAAGAGGTAGAGATGATTTTCCAGGCAATTCTCTATTTAATGCAGCAAGATGTGGGCTAATGGACTTGACACCAGTCCTTTGTTAACATCAGAACAATCCTCTTGGTAGAAACCCAAATTTCTTCCATTCTGTGGTGGTGCCACTGTCTACCACCAGCTTGAGTCATACCCTGGCCTGCTCAATCCTTGCCTGCAGGGGAATCTGAGTGCTGGGGTGGCTGAATTTTGAGAAACATTTTCCTAGGCAGTACTGAACACAGGACATCTTGGAATTTTCCTCTCAAAGCAAAGGTTTACAAAGAAGCTTAACCTATTCTACCCTTGAGCCTACAATAGCATCTTTACTGTCCCAATGCAAAGTACCTGGCTTTTTAATTCTAATAGTTTAGCAAGCATGTTCTCCTTGACCCAAACTTTATATTCTACTGCTGCACTTTGTTTCTGGTCAAATTGCACATTTTTTACATCTTTCAGTTGTGCTCTTTGCTCTTGATCTTCATTGTAAATCTAAGAATACCTAGAAGTATCTATTCACAGCCTGAACATTGGGCTGCTTTGAAATTTATTTCACCAGGTTAATTAGTACATTACTTTAAATTCAGCCTCACACAAAGTGTTAGGACATAAACAAAGTACAGACAAATTATTTGCCAGAATTAAACATGCATCTAGTCCAGTTTCCAAAAGTGTCCTCATTCCCAACTGAAACCTCATGAGCCTGACCTTTACTGTCCACATTCTTATTGGCACTTTGGTCTTCTGAACTCTGGTCAGTATCACCCACGAAGCAGCATTCACAACATTCTAAGACTTTACTAACCTATATCTTTAAAATTTTCCAAACTCTGCCCGCCAGTTCCAAAGGTTTCAGAACCACATGGGCAGATATAGTCACAGCAATGGTACCATTTTTCTGGTACAATTTCCTGGCCAGGGACAAGAATACACCATTCCAGCTCACACCCACAATGAGCTACTTGTTCCAACCAGGGCCCACCTCCTAACTAAATGAAATCATTAGTGGGTTAATCCACTGATAGGTATAGTCTCCCCGTGATCCAATCACCTTCTGAACACATGAGAATTCTGGGGGGACATTTTAGGTCTAAATCATAATAATCTTGAAACATGCTTCTTTTCTGGTCAAACTAAAAGTTTTTCATATTTTTCCACTCATTTTTTTGTTCCCAATTCTCACAGTAAATTGGACTAAAAATAACAGGAATACTTATGCCACCTCCCAAATTCTGTCATACCTTGGAATTTTATGCACAAAATGAGCCTATCTATGACCTTTAAACTTGGGGTCTTGTAAACTCTCAGGGCATGGATATAATGCATTTACATCATTCACCAAGGTGGAACTAGGAAGCCCTGTAGTCCAATTTCAAATGTAGTCCTTATATCTGCATTTACATCAGCATTCTGGAATTCTGACCCCTCACCAAAATCATCCATTAAATTTGCTGACAGAAAACACTTTGGCTTTCTCTGGCCCAGTTCTCCAAACAAAGTAGTTACAAAGACTTCTCCACAATATCTCAGGTATAGTCACACAGAATGACCTCACTTTTTTGGTATCAATTTTCAGTGTTAGTCAACTGTGTTGTCACTGTGGCAAAATACTTGCGGTTGTCAACTCACAAAGTTTGCTTTTGCTGGGGTTGTTATGGCTTGATGTAAAATGTTTCCCAAAAGACCCATGTGTTCAGAGTTGGCACTTTTGGAAGGACATAAATCATAAGGGTTGTAACTCATCAGTTAATTGGCCTATTGATGGGCCATAATTTGATTGTATTACTGGAAGATGAAGGAAACCTAGGAGATGGGGCCTAGTTGAAATGTGGGTCATGGAAGTGTACCCCTGGGGACTGTAGTCCCTGGCTCTTTCCTCTCTGGCTCCATCTCTCTCTCTCTTTGCCTCCCAGTTGCCATGAGGTGAGCCACTGTGCTCCACTATGCCCATCTATCATAACACACTGCTTCAGCATGGGAAGAAACGATGGTACCAGCTTAACAAGGATTGAAACCTCTGAAATCATGAGCCCTTTCCTTTTTTACATTGATTTGTTTTCTCAGGTAGTTTGTCACAGCAATGGAAAACTGACTAACACACAGTGTGAGAGGTTTCAGGCAGCCTGGCCCTGTTGCTCTGTGGCAGCACAGGGCATCATACTGGGATCACATTGTGGAGAAGACTTGTTTATCACATGGTGGCTATGAAGCAAAAAGAGAAGCAGGAAGAGGAAAAGGTTCCCATGTCCCCTCTCAGGACATGCTCCCATTGATGTTCTTCTACCAAGCCTCACCTCCTAAAGTCTCCGTCACCCCTAATATCACCACAGGCTGCAGAACAAGCCTTTAACAGATAGGTCTTTGGGAGACAGTTATCAAAACTATAGCATAACCTGAAGTCCCACATAGGGAGCAAGGGCACAGTCCTCAATTCCACTGAATGTTGTGGTGACCCAATTTCAATGAGGGCAATGCCTACAGGACAGTAATGCTCAGACTAAGGTCCCAAGATCAGCAGTATCATAAGAATTGCCACAAATGAAATTTTCAGGCTCCATCTAAAACTGCCTGATTCATACCCATGTTTTTAGCAACACAACTCATAACAGCTAAATCTTAGAAGCAGCCTCTATGCCCATCAATAGATGAGTGGATAAAGAACATCTGGTATTTACACATAATGGAGTACTACTCTGCCACAAAAAAGTAAACTTGAGTCATTTATAGGCAAATGGATACACCTTGAGACCATAATGTTAAATGAAATAAATCAGACACTGTCTTAGTTGCTGTTTACTTGTTGCTGAGACAGAATACCTGGCACCCAAAATTAGGAAAGGAATGGTTTGTTTCTTACAGTTCTCACGGTTTTCAGTCCATACTTAGTTGGCTCCAAGGCAGCATGGCATGGCGGGGCCACCATTCATGTGGCTGCCAAACAGCAAGGCAAACTGGCTAGAGAGAAAGAACAAAGACTTGCCTTACTCTCACCCTTACACTGTATGTTGGCTCCACCCCTGGGCGGGTGCAGCACTCACATCACCAATCCCAGTGCAAGACAACAAACCAATCATGAATGCCAGACTCAGCCCTGTTCAGATTACACGAGGCCTTGGAGGACACAGGATCAAACCCATACTGACACAAGCTTAAATATGGCATGGCTTCTCTTAAATGAGACACTCACAGAATAAATAATAAGCAAAATACAAGATCCATAGTACAAACAAGGGAGATAGATCTTTCTCATGTGGGAAGAGAATCAAGAGATGGAGGAAAGAAGTCAGGAAAAAGCAGTGAAAAAAAGAATTAAGATGTGCTACACACATGTACCAACTCCCCACAACATTTTGTACAACAAACGAAGACTAATACAATTAAATAAATCAAACTGCCCAATTGAAGAACTCCAAGGATGTTACCTAGCCATCTGAATTTTAACCACCTCTTCAGGTGATTCTGCTGCAGGAAAAACTCCTGTTCCAACCCTCGAGTATTCAAATTTTACATGCGCATTTCCATTAATCCTCTTAGTTCTGCAGAGTAGTTTAAATGTCCCTATTTTAAGATGAAGGAATCAGGCTCAAGTTTGCCTAAGGTCATTTAGATGATCTGTGGTTTCACAGAAACTGCAACGCAAGCCTGTCTGATTCCAAACCCCCACTGAAAATGTTAAGGTTACTTTTTGACCATATATGCTCACATATGAACTCTGCACTGGGAAAAATGTATGTGGGAGGACTTTGAGGTAGGGAAGAGAGGTAAAGTTAGAAATAGACAAGTAGAGCATTCTGTTATCCTTTTGTTGTTTCTTAAAATTTTGATTAACAAGTCCTCATTGTTCAGGCTATTAGAGTTTAGTGTGATGTTTCAATATATGCATATGGTGTGCACAGATCAAATTCAGCCTCCTCCTATCCACCCTTTTGCACAATTTCCCAACACCTGGCAATCACTACTCTACTCTCAGGTTGACTTCTTTTAACTTTCACCCATGAGAGAACACATGCAGTACTCATCTTTCTGTACCTATCTTATTTTGTTCAGTAACACACTTCCCTCCAGCTACAGCCATTTTGCAGCAAAAGACAGGATTTCATTTTTCTTTATGGCTGAATAATTTTCCACTGTGTATACATATCAAATTTTTTGTTCTTTCATCTATTGATGGGCACCTAGGATGACTGTATCCTAGCAATGTTGAATAGTGCCCCAAATGTGGGTATGCAAGCATCTGTTTGGTGATCTAATTTCATTTCCTTTGGATATATACCAAGGAGTGAGATTACTTGATCACATGGTAATTTGTAGTAAAATCTTCATTATTGCTCTGTATAATGATTGTGCTAATTTTTATTTGCAGCAGTGTTGTAAAAGAACTTGTTTTTCTCTAGATTCTTGCAATGTTTCTTATTCTTTTGATATTTCCATAGTAGCTATCATAAATGAAGTACCATGATATCTCATTTTATTTTTAGTTTACATTTCCCTGGTAGCTACAGATATTATTTTTTATATATTTATTTGCTATTGTACTACTCTTCAGAGAAACGTTTGCTCTGATCATTTGTGCATTTTTATTTGGCTTATTTATTTTGAGCTTTTATATATTATCAATATTAATTCTTTTTCTGATAGATTTCAAACATTTTCTTGCATTCTGTGAGTTGTCTCTTCACTCTGTTATTTCTTACACTGCAAAATCTTTGTAATATCATCTGTTAGGTTTTGCTTTTATTTCTTGTGCTTTGGGGATCATAGCCAAAAAACCACTGTCTGTACCAGGGTCTTGAAGTGTTTCCCCTAAGTTTTCCTCTAGCACATTGAGAATTTCAGGTCTTATGTTTAGGTCTTTGATCTATTTTGATCTGATAAGCACAGGATGAAAGATAGGGGTCAAGTTTCAATCTAGTGGATAGGGGTATCCAATTTTCCCAGCATCATTTATTAAAGAGGCTTTTTCACCAATGAATACTTTTGCCACCTTTGTCAAAAATCAGTTGGCTGTAGATGCTTGGGTTTATTTCTGAAGACTGTGGTCTTCCATTGTCTGTTTATGTCAATATCATGCTGTTTATATTACAATGGTTCTATAACACCATATTCTATGAAATAAGGTATTGTGATGAATTTTTATGCTTCCACGTGAATTTTAAGTTTTTTCTAGTTCTATGAAGTTGTGTGATGGAATTGTTTAATGGAGATTGTGTGAATCTGTGTACTACTTTGGATAGCATATATGTTTTAACAACATGAATTCTACCAATCTATCAGTATAGAAGATCTTTCCAGTATTTGTGTCTTCCTCAATTTAATTAATCAGTGTTTTGTAATTTTTACTGTACAGGTATTTCATTTCCTTAGTTAAATTTATTCCCAAGTATTTTTTGTAACTATCGTGACTATAATTGCTTTCATTTTCTTGGATACTATTTAAGCTCTGGATCTTAAGGAGATAATAGTCAAGCCAGGATCTATAATATTAGGCCTGAAGAGCTAATCGTTTATAAGATGCCATATATCCAAGAGCAATGATCTACAGGACATACCAGAGAAACCACTCTGAAGAACCTAACATTTAAGAGTCTGAATTCTTAACTCTTCAACCAAGATACTTTGATCTTTATTAAGCTCCCTTGACCTCTTTCTCAGTCTTTCCAGGTGTTATTTTCTCTGTGCTTGACCACTATTCTGGTGGAAAACTTTTACCCATAAGAGAGGAATGATAGTTCAAGGACAGTGGGTGGCAGCTACATGCTTTGTCAGAGGGCAATTTCACTATCTTCTGATCACACCAGGCAAGACAGTTCTGGGTCCTCCCTGAGGATGTGGCCTATCTTTGTAGCTTCATGGGTCTTGTGGTTTCCCTTTATATACTGAATTGGTTATTTTTCTCTTTAGCAATAGCACCCATAACCACGTTCTTCTACACCAAGCAAGATAGTTCTGCCCCCCCCCACCCAAGGATGGGGCTTGTTTTTGTAGCAGCGTGGGTCTTGTGGTTTCTCTTTATATACCAAATCAGTTATTTTTCTCCTTAGCAGTAACACCCATAACCATGTTCTTCTCAAAACTCGGAGAAGATAAGAAGTGAGAATGAAACAGCCTTGCACACAGAGTACTTGAAGATGAAATGAGGGTTTTGGGCAAGGCTTTGAGCCGAGGAAAGAGGGTGAGCTGAGAAATAGTGGGCTCACCTCAAAAGTCCCAGCCAGGGCTCCTCTCCTACCCACGGTCTCTCTTTTCACATGCACTAAGGGGAAGACAAGTGAGAAGCCAGAAGAAGTAGAAGAGGACCCCAATAAATGAAATAGAATTCAGCTCATGTAAAGCACAATGAGCAATGAGTGAGAAGGCTTTTGAATCCACAATTCACATACCCAGCAATTATGCACCTCTGACCATGAGACGATCCAATTCAACTCTAGACTGATTTTTCCATATTCTGAAAGAAAACTTGCAGGATCCAAACTTAACAATAAGTTCCTGTATGAATCATCTGTCTAAATTACCAGCCTCATATCTACACAATGTGACTTACTAGCTCTACGATCTAGCCATACTGGGCTTTCTTTGTTTATCTGAGAACTCTTTGCTGCCATTTGTCTTTAAGTATTCTGTCTCTTCTTCCTGGAAACACTTCTAATCCCTTTTCCGAACTTGTACTCACTCTTCAATTTCAGCTCAGTGTTCTTTTTAGAAGTCTTTTCCAACTTCTCCCCCCACCCCATTAATATACCTCTTGTACTTTCCCAAAATGCTCTGGCATTCTTCTTAATAACACTGACCACAGTAAAGTCTTTGTTCAATGCCGTGCTTGCTTGAAAAACGAGGTAGTGTTGGACAAAAAGTGGTGATGATAAAAATCTTATCTTCTCTATACTATTTTGTTTTGTTTGAATCTGTTGTGTCTGAAGATATGGATAACTATTACAAAGAAAACAAGAGCTGTTATGGTAGCTACTGTTGATTTCCTGGTGTCTCTTCTTGAAGTCTTGTGTTGCTTGCATTGTTCTGTTCTGATCTGCTTTGTTCTGATTTGCTTTGGTTTGTTTTGTTCTCTTTAAAATAAAAAAAGGATCTTATCTTCTCATGGGATGGATGGTACCAGAATTCCTAAAAGGGCTAAAGGTTCTATTCAGAAAAAATAATTACATGATTGATATGTCTGGAAGGAAGAAAAGACCCTGTGGCTCTAGCTGAAGTAGAACTACAGCAATCAAAGCAACAAAATCCTCTGTATTAGAAATGAGTAAGTTCATTAATAGCAATTTAAAAAATCCCAAACTACCTACAAACAAGTAGAATCTAGCAATACATTATATTACTAATGTTTGTCCTACAAATACAAAAGAAGATTCAATGTTAGAAAATATTTTCATATAATTTAAAGTGTTATAAATCATGAAGCAACATAATCTGATCATCTTATTGGGCAATGAAAGGTGATTGATAAAATTCAACATCTAATAATTGGTTATTTTCTTGCTATAATAAAAATTTCTGTCTCAATGTTAAAGCCTGTGTCTTGTGTAGTAGGAAATACTGATGAATTGCCAAAGAAATTAAGGAAGGAAGGGAGTCTACTGTTACTGCAACTATTTAATTCTAGATACTATCCACAATAAATTAACAGTGAAAGAAACTAGAAAATTTTTTAAGTTTAAGAAAGATATACTATCATTTTTTTGCCCCAATAAAAAGTACAATTCAAAATAAAAATGACTAACATCAGAATTAAAACACACAATATTGTTCTCACTGTTTTGCTTTATTCAATATTCTTCTCTGATTGGTTTCATTCTGTTTTGTTTTTGGTTTGATTACAAGCTATATACTAAGTAGATATTGTTTTCCTAGTATCCTGCTTTAAAGTTCTGTACCAATTCTACTGCTTTGTTTTGATTGACTTTGTTCTGTTTTGTTTTGTTGAGTTTTACTATCTTTATAATAAAATTTAAAAAATAAAAAATTTAAAAAGAAAAGAATTAAAACACAGATATTAATATAAAGATAGATATCAATAATGAAATACACATAGTACTTCAACATAAAAATGATTAAATTATACTCATACTGAATAAGGCATATGAAAATAACAATGAAAAAATTTCACCTGTCAGACTGAATGATAACATCAAGAGCAAAGATATGGGGACACTAATAATATGCTGATAAACTAATTTGGTTAAGTTATTTATTGGTGACAACACAGTACTATCTATCAAAATCACAAATATATGTATCAACTGTCTTGCAATTGTACTTTCAGGAATCTATTTGGGGGACCAGACTATCTAATATTGCATTAAACACCACTACAAAACCAATAGCATAAAATAACAGTTTTATTTGGTCATGATTTTGTGTGCCAGGAGTTTGGACAGAGCACAAAGGGTTAACTGGATTCTGACCCCCAAGAATGGGGTCAATTGGAGTGGCTCAAATGGGTGTAGTTAGCTGGACAAAGGGCCGGTCTGAGCCTTTGGTTATCGCCTACTCCTAGGGTCTCACGGGGAACCTACAGGTGCTGGAGTGGGTGTCTTCACTCCTTCCCCAATAAACAGCACTCTCTTCTCAGTGACCTTGCTTCCTTAAGTTCATCTTAATATTGGTAATTATTATGCAATTCTCATGTATCACAAATGTTTATTAATAAAAAAACAAAAAGCAAAGTCAAAGGAGTTTAAAGTTTCTATTGTTCAGTTCTATATGTTGCTTGACTCATAATAGCAAAGAAAGGAGGTTGTATGCGAGGTCTCAGAGGTCTTTTTTCTTTTTCTTTTATGCATTTTGATATTTTAAAACATGCATTCCATTAGAATCACCACATCTATTATCTTAAATAACACTGTTCAGAGTGTGTTCAGATTGTTCCAAAAAAAAAGTCTCTTTACACATGCATACACATGTCCTGGATTAGGACACATATGATACATGCATGAAGTATTCACTACAGGCATTACAGTCAGAAGTCTATACGAACCCTAAGTTATCCTCACTTACTTTCTTTATGGCCTACTGAAACTTCTACCTTCCCACTCCACCATATCAGATAATAAAGACCTCCTAAAAAACCTACATAGCTAACTTCTAGATTGAACAAATCTATATTTTATAACTTTAAGATGTAGAACTGCAATGTATTCCTAACCTATTAAAAGTACCAATGATTTCGTCCTACTACCACTAAAACACTCTTTAACATCCATAATCACAATGCATGAAGGATTTCTGCAAAATATAAAGCAAGCAAACCCCAATCAGCTCACTGTTTAGCACTTTCATTCATTAGTTTAAAACTAAGCTTGAGACACAAGATGGTAGATTAGAGGCAGCCATCACTTTCCCACTCTCAGTGACCTGGAACCAAAACAACTAGTAAGCAGTTGCACATTGAGGTGAGTGGCTGCAAGAACACACTGAAGTTCAGTAGTGGATAAATGCTGGGAGAAAACCAGAGCTCTGAAAAGTGGGACAGAAAGTGAGTGGAAGCCTCTCAGTATTGATCAGGCTGCAGCATGACCGGGGTGGGGGTAGTGGAGACAGAGAGAGAAAGACTCAGTAAGCACAACTGGTACAGGAATCATCATAGTGCACAGGGCAGTTTGAACATGGCTGTTTGGGGGAACTGTTAAGCAGGCTTGTGCTAGAGAAATTCTCTCCACTTCCCAGTGTACTATGGTGGTGCTGTCGTGGAAGTCATCTTGAGAAGGTCATGTCTGAACTTGCTGCTTGGCAAAGGAAAAACTCTTACATGTTCCTGTCCCCAGGAATCATAGCAAACATACTATGGCTTAGTGAATGACTACCTTGAATCCCTGAGAAACATCGCCGAAACGATTCCGTAGAAAATGATGCAGTGGGAACTGGCTAGTGAACTAACTAGCTTCCCTTTTAAGATGGATGGCTCAGTGGCCACCTGAAAGGCTGATCATGCATGTGACCAGACCCATGAGTGGTGAGCTACAAGGGGCCTGCTCCATACAGATAGTTGTCCTGCCATTTGTGTGATCTTCCCAAGGGCACTTGAGACCCAGATGCATTGTAGCACCTGGTATCAGCCCAATCCTGTGAGCCCACTGAGCAAATCTCTCCAGAACAAGTTTATATGGGGAAACACTGCAGTCTGTGATAGATCATATTGGCAAGCAAGGATGATTCAACATCTACAAGTTGATGAATGTAATATACAATATAAACAGATTCAAGGATAAATATCACACGACTACTTCCATAGATGCCCAAAAAACTGTGATAAAATTTAACATCACTCATGAGAAAAAAAACACTCTAAACTAGGTTTAGAAGGATTATAATTCAGCATAGTAAAGATTACATGTAGCAAATCTATAACCAATGTCATATCAAAAGGAGAAAAACTAAAAACATTTCATCTAAAATCAGGAACAAGTCAAGGGTGTCCACTCTGACAATTCTTGTTCAATACAGTACTGGAAACTTTAGCCAGAGCAATTGGGCAAGAGGAAGAAATAAAAGTGATATAAACAAGCAAAGAGAAAGTCAAATTATTCCTTTGCAGATGATATAATTCAATATTTACAAAAACCTTAAAGGGTTCACTAAAAGTCTCTTACAACTGATAGACAAATTCATCTAAGTAGCAGGGTACAAAAATCAACATACAAAAACATGGTTTTTCTATACAACAATAGTGAAGTCACTGAGGAAGAAAGCAGAAAAACAATCCCATTTTATAATAGCTTTAAAAAACACACCTAGGAATAAATCTGACCATAAAGATTACAGTGAAAATTATAAAACGTTTAAGAAAGAAATTGAAGAAGACAATACAAGATGGAAAGACCTCCCATGTTCATGGACTGGGAGAATTAAACTTATTTAAGTAGCCATCCTACCAAAAGTAATGTACAGATTCAGTGCAGTTCCCATTAAAATACCAATACACTCTTCATAGAACTAGAAAAAAATTCTAAAATTCGTATGGAAGCACAAAAGACCCTGAATAGCCAAAGCAATCCTGAGCAAAAAGAACAATGCTGGTAGTGTCACAATATCTTATTTCAAAACATACTATAGAACTAAGCATGGCAGTACATGGTGGCCTATAATCACAGTACTTGGAAGACAAAGGCAAGAGGATTGCATGTTCAAGTCCAACCTGGAGAACTTAGCAAGACCCTGTTTCCAAAAACACTGAGATGGGGGAACAAGCTGGAGATGTAACTCCTTGTATTTGCATAGCATGTACAAGGTCCTGTGTATGATCCCCAGTATTGCAAAAACAAACAAGCAGAAAACTATAGAGCCATTGCAACAAAGACAGCATACTATTGTCATAAAAATAGGCGTGTATACCAATGGAATAGGCTATGTTAGTATTCTTTCACTGTGACAAAACACCTGATATCAATAACTTAAAGGAGGAAGGTTTTCTTTTGACTTATGGTTTCAGGGTTTTTCAACCACAGTCTAGTGGACCCGTTCCTTTTAGGTCTGTGACAAGGCAGGAATTTCATGTCAGAAGGTGGAGTGGAGGAAAGCTGCACATCTCATGATAGCCAAGAAGCAGAGAGAATGTGAAAGAGCATTCATTCACGGCCTTCCTCCTCCTTCAGCTTTTGTTGTACTCAGACCCCCAGCCTGTTGGATGGTGTCATCCATATTCAGAGGTCTCCTGCCTCAGTTTGCTGTCTCACCTGCCATCTTTCTCTGGAAGCACCCTCACAGACACAACCAGAGTGTGCCTTACTAATTGACGAGGTACTTCTCAATCCAATCAAGCTAACAATCAAAATCAACCATGGCACAGACCCAGGCACAAACTCATGTGTCTATAACCATTTGATTCTTGGCAAAGGAGCCAAAAATATACATTGGAGAATAGACAACCGCTTTAACACACGGTGCTGGGAAAGGCATTCACCTGTAGAAGATTGGAACCAGCTCTCTCACCCTGTACAAATATCAACTCAAATCAAAGGCCTTAATATAAGACCTGAAACTTTGAAATTACCAGAAGAAAATATAGGAGAAACACTTTAAGATAATGGAATAGGCAATGATTTCCTGCATAGAAATTCAATAGCTCAGAAAATAATAACAAGAATTGATGAATGAGCTCACATCAGATTAAAAACCTTTGGCATGACAAAGGAAATGACCAACAGAGTGAAGAGATAGAATACAGAATGGGAGAGAAATCTTCAATAATTATTTGTTTAAAAGAGGATTAATATTCAGAATAATAAAACCTCAAAAAAAGTTAACACTGAAAGAACAAGTAATCCAGTCAACAAATAAGCAAATGAGCTGAACAGACACTTCTCAAAAGAAAAGGTACAAATGGCCATTAAATATATGAAGTATATGCTCAGTATCCTTAGCCACTAGGAGGATGTGAACCAAAACTATATTGAGATTCCATCTGACCTACTCAGAATAGCTATTATCAAGGAAACGTAAGATAACAAATGCTGGAGACACAATGGGAAAAGAAAGAACCATTATACTGTTAATGGGAATGTAAATTAGCTATAGAAAACAGTACAAAAGTTCCTCAAAAAACTTAAAATGGAACTACCATAAGATCTGGATATACCATGCCTGGATATATACCTGAAGGAATCAAAGTCAACATATATAAGAGATACATGCAGAGCCCTGTTTATCAAGGAAAAATTCACAATAACCTAGTTATGGAATCAGTCTAGGAGTTCTGCAATGGATGAGTAGATAATAAACTGTGACATATATATAATCAGAATATTAGCCATAAAAAAGAATGGAATCTGTTATTTGTAGAAAAATGGGTAAAACTGAAGTTTATCATGTTCAGTGAAATAAGCCAGCCTCAGAAACACAAGTATTGGATGTTTTGTCTCATACGTGTAAAATATAAAAAAGGCAACATGAAAGTAGAAGGATATCTACTAAGGAAAGGGAAGAAGATGGGGTTCATGAGAGGGCTTGGTAAGAGAGGTTGTCAGGAGGGAACATGATCAAAGCATGCTAGAAGCAGGTGTGAAATTGTCTCAGTAAAACTCATCAATTATACATTCAATATGCACCAATAACTATAATTTCAAAACCATAAAAATAAAATTTTTTAAATTTAAGGGGTAGGTATATAGCTCAGTGGCAGAATACCTCTTTGACAGGCATGATATCCTGACTTTGATACCTGGTACCATCAAAAATTTTTTTTAATTTATTTTAAAAAGAAAAAAAAGGATAGAAATAATACAGAATTAAAAAAAAAAAACTAAGAAATTAACACTAGTTAATACATTGCATATGGTTATCCCAGAAGCAATTGCTCAGGTTACAAGATTCAGGCATAAAAAAGATGTTCAAACAATCAAACAATGAAAGCAGAAGATGTTCTTTTTGATGAATTAACAGAGATTAATAGTATAGTTATCTATCTTGTACACATACACATAAACATATATATATGTATACCTATATACATATAGTCCTTTCCCTTCTTCCTTTTCTTTTTTCCCCATCCCAGTTGCTTTTTCCTTTTGAGCATTTCCTTTCCCTTTCATTATCACAATATCTATTGTACATTTTGGATTTTTTTTTTTCTACACTGGGGAATTGAACTCACAACCTTGTGCTTGCCAGACAGGCACTTAAGCCACTGAGCCAAACTCCTGGCCCTAGTTTTTTTGAGGCAGGGTCGCACTATGCAGCTCAGGCCGGCCTTGTGCTTGCATTGTAGCCCAAGCTGGCCTCAAACTCACAACGCTCCTCCTACCTCAGCCTCCCAAGTGCTGGGATTAAAGGTGTGCACCACCATGCCTGGCTTACATTTTGGATCTTATTACCCTTTCAGTTTTTTAACACTAGGGGGACAATACGATATTTACAAATGTGAGTTTGACTTATTTCACTTATGAGTATGGTCTCAAGTTGCCTCCATTTACCTATAAAAGCCTCCAGTTTATCTTCCTTTATGGCTAAGTAATACACCATTTTATAAAAATACCACGTCTTTTATATCCATTCCATGGTTGATGGGCATTGGGTTGTGTCCAAGATTTAGCTATTACAAATTTTGCTGCTACAAACACGGGTGCACATATATCACCGTGGCATGATGTTTTCAATTTTTCTGGGACAATACCCAGAAGGGGAATAGCTGGATTGAACTGGACTTTCATTCCTAGGTTTTTGAGGAATCTTCACAATGATTTCCACAGTGGTTGTACCAGTCAAAAAAATTTTAAAGATATTTTTAAGTTAGTTCACTGCAAGCACTGAGCGGTGGCTGCAATTTATTCCACATACATCCTTTTCCCTAGGCTCCTAGGCAGTATAAATAATTTTTTTCTAGTACGCTAAGTCAGATTTGCTTTATTGGGCATTGATATCTTTCTTATATCTTTACCTGTGGGTCCCACTTTGTCAACAAATTCAGTGTTTATATGACTTTGTTAAAAATATGCTCTCTGTAACTACACTGTCCAAATGGTAACCACCAGCCACATGCGTTCAATATTTAACTATATGAACTAACAGTAAGTAAATGTAAAACTCAGTTTCTCCATCACACCAGCCACATGGCGAATGCTCAATAGCTCAGTAGCTTATGGCTGTCAAGCTGGGCCATGCAGATGTTGAACACTTCCATTATCACAGAATGTCCTCCTACCCAATACTGCTTTATAAATAAACCCCTTACAATAAACCACAGAACTGTGATCAAATACACCTCAATATGACCTTAAGATGTTTACAGTCTATTATATTGGTTTCAACCATTTTCCAGAATTGCCTTGAATCCTGGGAATAAAATCCCTTAGTAAAACACACTCCTTCACTCAGTCTTGGCCCTGTTCTTTCCCACTGCCTCCCCACTGCTGTCCTACATTCACTGGGGACTTTAGACACATCACTAGCTGAGTGGCAGAGGATTCAGGGGAAGTGTCCTTCTGTGTTCATGGGCCAGGAAGAAACAGAAAGGCTCAAAGGAGGAAGCAGTGAAATATATTCAAGTGTCCAAACCTAAGGTAGCAGTATACAAAGACCTATCCCTCCCACTTCAGGAGCATTTCTAGCTGCTCATTGTCACCATGTAGCTGTCAGCCTTCTCCAGAAACTGACTTCCCCTGAAGAACAATTCCTCGAGGCCATGTGCCTTGTCCAGGAGAAATAACTGGTCAGTAGGGATCATAAAGTCCAGGTCAGTCACCTTCATTGCCAAGATCCACTCAAACTTGGCAGCTCCCTGTGGAATCAACATTTTGTTGTGACTACCTCTCACTCTAACCTCTCTTTGCCTAATCCTGGGTTCTTCCTTCTCAAGTATGAATTCTGAGAAGGTTCCTTAATAATCTCCCTAATCTCTGTCTTATCTCTATGTCAACAGTCTGCATGCCCTGGAACACACACACATGACCTGAGGCTGAGGCTGGAGGATCGTTGCAAGTTTGAGACCAGCCTGGGCTACAAAGCGAGACCAAGCCCAGCATGGACTGCGTAGTGAGATCCTGGCTCAAAAAGAAAAAAAATTTTTTTTAAAGAATAGGAAAAGGTGCTTATTCTCGACATATCTTCTGGCCTTGGATCCTTCAATACAGAGCCTTCCATTTTCAGAGAATGTGAGACTTTGCTTCCGGCTTTTTCTGTTACCCTGGGCTGGCAATGGCCATGCGGATGTCCAACCAAGCAGTCAGTCACTGAGAATAGTTATCATGCTCTTTGTTCTGACAACAATCTTTCTGTGTCTATTTTATAGAGGGGGAAAAGGTCCCTAAAAAACAAACTACAAATGAGGATTAGCAGTAATCAATTCAAGAAATAAAGTCAGTTCTCAGCGGTCTACAAAAGCCTTCCCTTTCCAGGCTTTAAAATCACAGAGCCCACTGGACCACACACACTTTGGACACAGCAGGTGGATTGTGTAGAAGCATTGCAAATACACAATGGATAGAAATGATTCTGTCTCTTTAAGTCATCATCGTGGGCCCTCCCTGAGCTTCCTGAGCTCTGAGGCTCACTGACTTCCTCTGCACCCTCGCTCGGGGCAAGAGCCTCCAGCACTCACAACAGAAGGGAAAGCAGGAGGTCAGGGCTTCTCAGAGCCACTTCAGAGCCTGTCACCAGGAAAGGTGAGCGGGAGCCTGGGCGCTGGGAGCTGGGGTGGTGTGCAGAGACCAAAAAGGCTGTAGTTCCTGGAGAGGAGCTGCTGCCTGGGCACCTGCATTCCACAAAGTGCCCTGTGGGTGGGCAGGATGCCTGACAGCTAGGATCCTGCTTCTAAGATCTCACAGATGCCCTGTTTGGGTTTCAAATAGAGCAAGTTTAGAGGAAATTTTAGGAGCATCTTCTCTGAGCACACGCATTCTTGACAGGGAGTAAAACCTTCCTCTTCTCACACTTCCTAATTGCAGTAAGAGAAGTGTGTGCTGGGCCCACTTTCAAGAACAACACATAGTTTAAAAGACATTAAACATTCCCTAAGTTTTATATCCATAAAGGCAAGATATTTCTGTGTCCCCATAAGCAATCCAACCTCAGGGGGAAATTTCAATGTGACAAGTGTGGGTACGAGTAAACTATCTCAGTTCCTTCTCCCTATCTGCAGTAGAGGGCCCTCAGGAGACACCTCAAATCCCTTAAATGTCTGCTCCCTAATTTGAGCTTTTCCTGCTCCCTCTGCAGAGATACCTCAATTGCCTCATCTGTACATTGGAATTTGAAAAATAACTGATTTTTAAGCACGGAGTTGTGGACAGACTGTGTCAGAAACATCCCAGTCATTGAATCTGAATCTCTGAAAATAGGTCCAAGAAATGTGAATTTTGACAGAACACTCAAGTAATAAGAAAACAATGGGTTTGGGAGGCAAGGAACTCTATGAACTTTGAGATCTCTTAAATTATTATCAACTGGAATTCTACCTGTATTATACTCCTAAATAATTAAGAAACTTTTATCACCCCAGATTTCAGGTAGGCTTACTTCTATCTTAAAAACTGTTTAAAATCAACACCCATTGCAAACTGTGGAAAGCCCTGGGCCCAACCTGAGTCCCCTCCAGTCCCCTTCTCATTTCCACCTCCAACAGGACTTTGTTCTTGAGTTGCATTCTTGTTCTTAGCTCCGTATCTTGTGACTCCTGCTTCATTTCTGCTCTCATATCAGTTATAGGAGTTGGGGGTGAACTTTACTGAAGGCTTTGGGGAGGTAGCTGGGGAGTGACTGCACAATCAAGACAGCTTTGGGTTGAACACTAGGTAAACTCCTGTCCAAAGTCTCTTGGCCAGATTTTTGGTCAACCTCTCTGCTTTTCTTCATGTATGGAACCAACAGGGGAGAATCACATGACCTGCAGTAACCAGGGTGGAAGACATAAAGAGGAAGAATTTGAAATGATGGTGAAGTGCAGATAAGAACCAAGACACAAATGTGGGAGATCAACAGTCAGGGTGGAGAAAATATAGAGGTCCCTTTCCCATCCTTGTGGCAGTCTGCAGAGTTTATATTTATAACCTCATGGCAATATTATTGGAATTCTAGTGAGTTAATCTCAATCTACCACTTTCAGTGCAAGCCATGCCAAGAATAAAGACAATAACACATATTTATAATTATGGGGGGCCAAGGGGTCCTAAATTCAGCCAGGGTGAAAGTTCATTGAAACCAATTGCTCTGGCCTGAGGAGAGCAGAGGCAGAGACTTCCCAGGTCAGCTTGGGAGATAGGTGCATTCTCCAGTTTCCAAAAGAATGGCTATAATTTCTTCTTGTTTCCCAGACCAAGCACCCTAGAATGGGTCCCTAATTCACTGAGTAAATTTTCCAGTCCTCAGAATTTACCTAAGTCTCTCTCAGCCATTGAATCCCAGGAGAAAGTCTAAAGTCTATAGTTCTGTCACTGACCTAGCATTACTGGGAAATTTGGGGGGTAGAGTTGAGACAAGGTCTCACTATGTAGCCTAGGCTGGCCTTGAACTCATGGCAGTCTTCTTGTCTCTGCCTTCCAAGTAGTAGAAATACAGGCACATGCCACCTCCCCTGGCCTACTGGGAAATTTTTAATTTAAAGCCACCCATTGTGTGGAGTTGATGTTATAACTTATTTCCATCTGAAGACCCTGAAACAACAAACCCAAGCTCACAAAATGTTCCCATGGTGTAATTACAACCCAAAGTTAGGATGTTGAGCAAGTTGCACATTCAAATGCAAAAGATTTTGTCCCATAAGCAATTTAACCTTGGAATAAATTGCAATGTGACAAGTCTCCACACGTCTGAACTCTTTCATGTTCCAGGTGACCCCCAATTCATCATGGTGCTATTTTCAAAAACTCTTGTTATCCCTTGAGAAGGATTAGCACACTTTCCTAGACGTGACAACATGTACCTGCCTTCTCTCTAACCACCTGCTCTTCCCCCAAAACACACACATGGTGTTCAGACCCTTGTAGGCAGTAGCCATATCTTTGGGGTACCCCCAGTCCTTTAGATAGTGTAGATGTTATGATTATTCGGAAGGATGCACACATAAAAAAGAATAAATCACGTTTGGGACTCTTTCAGGGAAGATGAGAGGTCGGAGGATGTCAAGGGATGAAGAAAGTGCCTATGGTAAGAGCATATCTCTGCAACGCCTCCTCCCCCAGGGTAAGAAAGAGAGTGCAGCTCACTCAGAACCAAACACGGAGAAATCCCAGGGCATCAAGGCCGGCAGGAAACAGCAGGAGCCTGGGACCTGCTTTAGTGAGATGTTCTTTGACCCACCTGTCCTTCAGTTCCTCCAGGATAAAGTGAGGGTAATACGCCTGCTCTGGTCTCCACAGGGAGGATGCAGAAGGTACCAAAAGAAGTATTTGAGTAAGCATCATTTCCCAGGTACAAAAGATATCAAACAAGGTGCTAGAGTGAGCATTGCTTTTTAGGAAGGCTGTGTCGAAAATCAAGGAAGGAAGGTTAAAGACATTCTTCCTTAGGGAACAGGTTTAAAAGAGACAGGAGAAAGAGAAGGAAGGAAATAAGGAAGGAAGGAAGGAAGGAAGGAGGGAGGGAGGGAAGGAGGGAGGAAAGAAAGGAAGAAGGAAAGTGATCAAGAGCCCCATGAGAAACAGCTCTGTGTTAATCCCATTTTGCAGAAGAGATTTAACGATGACTAAGCACTCACTCAGGGCTGCATAAGGAGCACACCGTGTGCTATGATTTAGCTGGCTGCCTGGGTCTCCAGCAGAGCTCCTGGTCACGTGAGGCCTCCCGCTGGCCTTTCCTCCATGGCTGGTGTCTGGGAGATATGAAACAGGTCTGCCTGTGCAGGGGGTGACCAGAGGCAATGGCAGGTGGTGCAATGTCTGGAAATGACAAAAAGCATTTTCTGAAACCTTCAGCAGTAGTTGGAGCAGCAGCTGAGGCACATACGAGAACCAAATAGAGGTGCCCTGAGAGCTTAAAGCCAATGACCACTCTGAAGAGTTGGTTTAAAAGAGGAAAAGTTCAAATCTCATTCTTCCCTTTTGTCCTAAAAATGACAAGACTGCAGCTCCCAAAGAAAAGTTTGTTTAATTGGTGTATGCAGTACGATCACAATATATGGTGAATGTGTACATTTAAAAAACTCATTATAGTAAAAGACACATCGCCATTAATCCTCTTCAAAATGCTCCCCCTTGCCTTGAATACATTTATTCCATCATTCTTGCCTCTTTCTGAAACAGCTCTGGAAGTCCTCTTTCTTGAGTGTCTATGAGCTGTGATGAAAAATACAGCGAATCCTGCTGGCTGGGTGCTGTCCAACAGATAGGCAGGCTCGTTGGTAAAAACATTACCATGTGTCTCCATCTACCTTATTCACTGGATCTGGCACCGTGTAACTCCTGCCTTGTCCCCAAAGTCAAGGTGACCGTGAAAAGTAGATGTTTTGATTCTATTCAGGACATCCAGGCAGCCACACAGTGCAACCACAGACATTCAAGAAAGAGGCTATGGACAGCGGCAAGGATAATGGGAGAGGCATGCTTGAAGCGAGAGGGAGGACTCTGAGGGAGATTCACGGCAATGTCTTTTACTGTAATAAATATTCTTAATTGATACACCATATTTGCTAATCACACTTGGTAAGATTGTAACATTTTGTGCTCCCAGGTTCCGATAATGACCCGGAGTCCTCGCAGGAGCCCCAGCTGAGGCTCATCCTGGTGGGCAGAACAGGCACCGGCAAGAGCGCCACGGGGAACAGCATCCTGGGCAACAAGCACTTCCACTCCAGGCTCGCAAGCACACCCGTGACCAGAGCTTGCCAGGCCGCCAGCCGGAAGTGGGGCCGGTGGCACGTGCACGTCGTCGACACCCCGGACATTTTCAGCTCCGAAGTCGACATGACAGACCGCGCGTGCATAGAAAGAGGGCGCTGCTACCTGCTGTCTGCCCCTGGGCCACACGCACTGCTCCTGGTGACCCAGCTGGGCCGCTACACTACCCAGGACCAGGAGGCGCTGAGGAAGGTGAAGGAGATGTTCGGGGGGGACGTCATGACGCAAACCATCATTGTCTTCACTAGGAAGAAAGACTTGGCCGGCTGCTCTCTGCAGGATTACCTGCGCTACACAGAGAACCAGGCCCTACGGAAGATGGTGGACGAGTGCGGGGGCCAAGTCTGCGCCTTGGAAAATCGGGCCACTGGTAAGGAGCTGGAGGCCCAGGTGGAGGAGCTGCTGCACATGGTTGAGGCCTTGGTGCACAAGCGCGGGGGCGCGCACTACACCAACCAGGTGTACAGTTGGGCACGCACGCTGCGAGGGACACGCCCCGAGGATCAGCTTCGGTGGTGGGCAGACATGCTGGAAGTTCACTTGCACCGGTCTCTCAGAGCCAGGCTGCTGGCTAGGCTGTGGAAGTGGCCCAAGTACCACTGGATCTGCTGGAGACCAGGCATGGCCATCTTCCTGGGAGTCTTCTTCGTGGTGTGTGTGCTGTTGTACAGACACACGCCCCAGGCCATTGGTGACCTGAATGATATATAATAGGGGTCTTAAAAGCCCCAATAACTTGGCAAGAAAAGGACCGAATACTAAAGTGCTGAAGGGGAAAGCTGAAGCTTCATTCCCTAAAGAATCCTGCAGTTTCATTCCCAGAGCTTTGAAGACATAGGAAACTTGGAACATTGCATCGATTTTGCCAAGGCTCAAAATTCAGTTTCAAGTGTTTAAGTTTCAACTTTTAACTATATGTAATTAAAATTAATTTGTCTAATTTTTAAACTTCCTGAAGACTTTCTCATAATCCTAGTGCATTTTTCCTCTCTTGTGTGGTGGTGAGGTGACTGATAGCTTGGAGTTGTCATTATTAGTTTTGTCTTGTTGTAAACATAAATGTGATTTTTAAAATAATTATTATGATTTTTAAATTCTTTGTAGACCTTAACATGTGAAATATACCCGGATGAAAGGTGTATTTGTGAGCACAGTGACCAAGTTGGGGCATCACCCACAGGGCAGGGACAGCGAAGGTGACAGGCTGATGGGCAGATGCCCTGAGTTGCTCTGTGACTTGGGACTGAGGTTTTCACTGAAATGTACATATTAATATGAATCTTTATAATTTACACATGTGATGAAATAATATGAGTGAAAGATCTCGTAGGTTAAATTCCATAATACAATGTGCTAGCTAAGACATCATTAATGTAATAAACAGACTTGTGTGTGCAAGTGAAAGTGGAGTTGGGAGTCCAGTAATAACTTAAAGTCAGTGTCTTAGTCACTTTCATTGTTGCTGGGACAAAATGCCCAACACTCACAAATTAAAGGAGGAAAGGTTTATTTTGGTTCACATTTTAGAAGTTTCAGTCCATGTTTGGCAAGCTCAAACACAGAAACCACATGGTGGGACAGCAAGCCAGCTTTTTTGGTAAGCGGCACAAGTAATGTGGACTCCAGGAAGAGAAAGATCTGTGCCTCCCGAGAACCCACCATGCTGGATCAAGGAAGACCCAACCAGAAGAAAACTAGCCAGCCTTCCCGGTAAGTGGCACAAGCGATGCAGACTCCAGGAGGAGAAAGATCAGCGCCTCCTGAGAACCTGCCAATATGGATCAGGGATGATCCAACCAGAAGACAGCTAGTCAGCCTTCCTTCTAAGTGGCACAGCAGGTTCCAGGAAGAGAAAAGTCAGCACCTCCTGTGGGCCTACTGGCACTGGGGATGAGAATCAATACCCTCCCATCCCCACCGTAAGCAACCTGCTGGTTTGGAGGACCAGCTAAGTTGATAGCAACTAAGGTACATAAAGCAACTAACTGCTTGTATTGTTTGGTTGATTTTGCAGACCTGGAACCAACAGACTGAGCATCTCTTGGGAGGATGACAGTATGCAATATAGCAAATATGGGGGATTCCCCTCTATCTTGTCTTTGAGGCCCAATATTGTTCTCACTGTTTTGCTTTATTCAATATTCTGTTTTGATTGGTTTTATTCTGTTTTGTTTTTGGTCTGATTTTGCTATACCTGATGAAATGGACAACTATTGTGAAGATAACAAGATATACTATAGTAGTTATTGTTTTTCTAGTATCCTGCTTTGAAGTTCTGTACCAATTCTACAGCTTTGTTTTGATTGACTTTGTTCTGTTTTGTTTTGTTCGATTTGACTATCTTTAAAATAAAAATAATAATAATAATAAAAAAAGAAACCACATGGTGGTCCCACTCCTATGACACAGGTGTTTGCAGCTCTCATGACCTCTCTTTCAGGGTGGTTTTGCTCTCTGCCTGCTGCTTTCCTCAACTGACTTCCAACTTCCTGTCATCTGTAACTCTCTGAGTTCTCCACTGCACCTTTGGCTTCACTCTCACAGCTTCATACATTGCCCTCTCAGAGGCACATCTCCTAGCCTTCCAAGACTTCTGAATGCTGGGTGAAGGTTCCCTCACCCCACGACTTTTGCATTTTGCATGTCTATAAAATCAGGACCATGCAAATGACTCTAAGGTCTGCTGCCAGCTCCAGCAGCAGTAGGGCTGCCTTGAATTATGGCTGTAGAGGTTTCTGAATGCCTGGATGGTTGAGCTCCAGGAAACTCTTTCCTAGTTAGCCAATAGTGAGCTGGGTTCACTGGAGGTATTTTTTCAAAGCAAAGTCTTTCACTTTTGTAGGGTAAAAAATGGAGTCTTGCTGTTTCCCAGAATGCCCTCAAGGCATACTTCCCATTGTCCTGATGCAAAGTACTTGCCTTCTTTTTTAATGCGCATCTTTTCAGCAACTAAACTAGCCCGAGTCAAAATTTTAGAAGTCCTAATTTTATAAGACCATTCATTCTGGTGAAACTCCAAGCATTTAGTCACTCATCTGTGCTGTTTGCTCTTGATTCTCAATGAAGAACTGGTTAAAATCCCACAGTTATTCCCATGCCACAACCTGAAAGTAGATTGCCTTGAAATTTCCTCTGCCAGATTAATTACTCTGTCACCTCTAATATTAGTCTCACATAAAGTCTCAGGACATGAGCAAAATGTTGAAAAACTTTCTGCTAGCACATAACACTCATGGTCTCAAGTCCAACTGCCAATGGAGTCTTTTGTTTCCAACTGAAACTCCTTAAGGCTAGTCTTTACCATTTTTCTTTTTATCAGCATTCTGATCCTTTGAGCTCTGACCAGAATCTCTGACCAACCTCCAATTATAGCATTTCAGGGCTTCTCAAATCAGCAACTCTAAAGTTTTCCAAACTCCTCCTATGAACCAGTTCCAAAGTCTTTTAACCCACGTGGCCAGGTATAGTCATAGAACCAACCCTACCCCTGGAACCAAAATCTATCTTAGTCACTTTTTCTCCTTGCGGGGATAAAATACTCAATATCTGCCACTTAAAGGAAAGATTTATTTTGGTTCACGTTTTAGCAGTTTCACTCCCTGTTTTGCAAGCCCAAACATAGAAAGCACGTGATGGAAGGGTTGTGGCAGAGGGAACCTGTTCGTGCCATGGCAGTCAAAAAGCAAAGAGGCTAGGGAAGACCCAGGAAGAAATATATACTTTTCCAGGTCACACCCCCAGTAACACATTTCTACCCAGGTCTCAGTTCCTAACAGCAAGTCAGTTGTAGCAACCCCATAGTTCAATCACCTTTCAAAAGCCTGCCTCTGAGTGTGTGAGGCTCTTAGGGACATTACTGATCCAACCATAATAGTCAGAATGTGGTTATCAAGTACAGTCACAAAGTGCAGCCAAAAATTCATTTTTTCTGAAATATTGCTAATTTCTAACCCTTAGGCTTTAAAAAAATATCCAAAGCAATAAACACATGTGGAAGGCCCTAAACTTTATCTTTTAAAATATAGATATAAATATATACCAAACACCTGGGAATAGGAAATAAAAGCTGTAGAAATAATGCTATAAAATGATAATAATAAGAGCTTAATATCTTACAGTGAAAACAAGTAATGAGGCTTGATTTGTAACTTCTCTAATGTTCAAGTACCTTTTACTAAATTCTCCATGAATTTTAGAAAGACAAAAATTTGGGCCTCAAAAATCAAATTGTACTGTGAAGAAATGTCTTTATAAAACAAGATTGAAATTCTTCAAATAACCAAAAGCTGTGTGATTGAGTTTGTAATAATTTTGCTCAGTAAAATTCATAATATAAAAATAAACATACTTTTCTATTTATTCTTTAGATTACTGAGTCTTCCAAAATCTCATGGAAATATTTTGTTATTTGACTATTCATAGGTTTCAGACAATTGCCATGATGGGACTCTAACTTAATTTAGGTAGGAGTCCAGCTACAACTTGGAATTTATAGGTCTTACAGGGTAATCAAGACATAACTAAAGAATCAAAAGCCACCCTAACTGGAGAACAATTTTTATAAGGGGTTCCAAAGTATTCAACTCTCAAATGTCAGTCATCTGTCCTGTATGTATGAGTTCCTTACACTTCATTAAAAAGAGTTTGTAATTGTCAATTCTTCTTTTGATCCTTTAAGATAAAAGTCTTTTAAAAAGCTTTTTGACATTTGACAACCCCTCCCCGATGCTTTCTCAAGCACCAGGAGGCATCACTTTGCATTTCAAATCAGGGATGGGGTTGCTCTGGGATATCCCAGACACCAGTAGTAGGAGTCTAAGAACTCAAATAGGAGCCTAACTTTTACACTCCCAAGTTGCAAAACTTTCTCTTGCCATAGGTATATGAGATTTATTTTCCTCTGGACAAATGCAATTATCTAACACAGATTGTTACACAGTGAATTTAAGATGAACTTGCATTGACCCAGCTGTTTTCCTTCTAGGTATCTTCCTGAAAGAGTTAAAGATATCATATTACAGTGACACACACAATACTCATGTTTACGGCAACACAGTTCACAACAGCTAAATCTTGGAAGCAGCCTATATGACCATCAGTAAATGGATGGATAAAGAAAACGTGTTCTGTGCATTCAATGGAATACTACACTGCCACAAAGAAGGATAAACTTGAGTCATTGGTAGGAAAATGGATGCCCCTTGAGACCATAATGTTAAGTGAAATAAATTAGACACAGTAATCTAAGTATCTCATGGTTTCTCTTACATGAGAAACCCAAATTATAAATAAAGAACAAAAAACAAAAGACAGATAATAGGAAACAGGGTGATAGATTTTTCTCAAACAGGAGATCAAGAGACAGAGGGAGGGAGAGAAAGGGGAGGGAAGAGGATGAGAAAAGGAATTAAAATGTGTTATATGCATGCACCAGCTCAACACAAGGAGTGTGAACATAAAAATGTAAGATGAACTGGGTGTGATAATAAGTCCTCTCACTGAAGCCTAGCTATGGCTATGTGAGAACACACTTGGAAGAATTGTATCCACTTGGCTGTACAACTAGATGACTTCCCATTCCGTCTCTGCACATCTTTTAGCAGGTCAGCTATGACGTGTCTCACATTCTGGCTTAATGCTGATCCAACAATAAAACCGTTTTCTCTCTCCTATTTGGAGGGGTTTTCTGGGTTAGCAGAAAACTGTTTTGTTGCCGCATCAAATCTAAGACAACAGTGAGGATGGGACACTAAGCCTAAGTCCAAAGGCCAACAAAAAGGAACACAGAGATCTCTGGACCCAAACTGCACCTAAATCCATATTAAGTTTTCAGTCTCTATCTCTCTCTGGCAGATAATTCTTTTATGTTTCCTGCTCAAGTCTCAAAGCTGCGTTTAGAAAAACGAAGCGCTCTCCTCTTTTCTCGATCCCACGCCCAAACAAACCCACAGTCCCCCATCGCGTCGCGCGGCCTCTTCCTCCAAATGCACTCGCAGGTGCATCGTAGAGGAAAGGGGTGGGTCGGGGCCGCCGCCTAGCTTCGGTGCCGCGATCCTCCAGTTGCAGACACCCCCGCGGACGCCAGGCGGGATCGAGCAGCCCCACCGACCCGGCTTCTTTCTTTCCTGTGGCCTCGCCCGGCGCTGCGCCGAGTTGCAGCAGGAGGCCGGGCCAGCGGACTGCGAACCGGGACCAGCCCATCGTGCCCGGGTAAGAACTGCTCGCGCCCCAGAACCGCGGTGTAGACGCTATCGCTCAGGTCCTCCTCGGGTCGGTGTCATTGAAACAGGGGGACAGCGAACACGCAGGAGGCCAAACTGCACGGTGACTGCTCAAGTTTAAAAGTATATTAGAGCCAAGGACAGGTTGGTTGCCTTTAGTTCCCCTGAAAATGTACTTCCTTGCTTCCAACACACTTACTCCTCTGTACTTGCTGTTTCCTGAAGCGGTTCTGAAAGCGCTCTTTCCTGAATGTCTTTGTGAGGTGTGATTAAAAAAAACTGCTGCACGCTGCTGCCGAGTGCTACCCAGCGGAGAGGCAGGCTGGGAGAAACATTACAATGTGCCCTTATGCACCCAGTTCACCATGTGTGGCACTGTGTGACTTGTGGCTCTTTCCCAGAGTCCAAATGACCATGAAAGGCAAATATTTTTAAATCCATTCAAAACACTGAGGCAGCTGCACAGCACAACAGAAGACACATAAAAGTGTGAACTGCTCCAGAACTGCCTCAGAAAGTGGCAAGAATGATGGGATGAGTGTGTTTGGGACAAGAAGGAGTATTTTGCGGGAGATGAATGGCAATGTGTCTTTTACTGTAATGCTTTTTAAAATTTAAACTTTCTCTGTATTTTTCCATCGCATCTCATGCAGCGGGGGTTGGGAGATCACAGCCCTAAAATCCATTCGCCTTCATCAGAGAACTTGGGAGTCCACGTGCTTGCGCTTTCCTCTGCCTGTCAGCCCAGAGTCTTCACGGGTCCCTCAGGAATAAAGCTCATCTAACTTCTCTTTCCCGCTGAAAACATGCTTTGTCTGTGACTGACCTTAGCATCTCCTTCAGGAACTTTCCAGACTCACTTCTGGAGCTTTATTAACATCTGCCAAAGTGTCTCTTCCTCAGGGGACATATGTCTTCTCCTCTTGCAGCCTGATCTGCTCAGAAGTTGATTCAGGGACTGTTTTTGCTGCATTCTGACCAACATAACTGAGTTTTGTTGCCTTTTGTGACAGCCACATTGCACATTTGGGTCACACTGAGAACCAAGTCAAATAAAAACACAAGATTGTTGCAAATTGAAATAGTTCAATTCAGAGCAATTCCTGCCCTCTGCAATTTTAACTTTGATAACCGTATTTATTTTCATTTATTGTTTGGAAAATCCACACTCAAAGTCCTGTGCTGGTTTTAGAATAGGATCCCACCCGTCAATGTCAGGGGGTGCCCTGACTGTAGGTTGGCAGCATCATATGTGGTTTTTCAGGGGACTCACTGACTTCTTTGGAATCATCTCTTTTTCCCACTGTGAAGTGAAGGAGAGTTTACATGCAAAAGGAGTTGCTTTAGTGATTCAACTCACAGCAAGCAGTTTCATGAGATTCTAATAGAATGTTTAATATGAATCTTAATCACACCACAAGGAATTTAGAACCATTTAAACAGTGGACATTAAAGAAGTGTGGAAGTCATAAGTGGCTGCACAGAGGATCATCACAATGGTCCCTTTTATCATCAGTGTCATCACTATGTCCTTGGATTTGTGTGTGTGTGTGTGTGTGTGTGTGTGTGCTGGGAATTGAACTTAGAACCTTGTGTTTGCCAGGCAGGTACTTGTGCTGCTGAGCTATATCCCTGGCCATTTTTTAAATTTGGTACCAGGGATCCAACTCACGACCTCGTACTTACCAGGCAAGTGCCTGAGCTGCTGAGTTAAATCCCCAGCCCTCATTGTCATTTTTACCATAACATTGCATTGATTCCAGTCTCAGAAAATGTCATCTAAAATGGAAAAAGTGTCACAGACTTTGGGGAGATTCAGCAGAGGCCAAACTGTGTGGAGGAGATGGTGGTGAGGAGGTGTGTGAGTGGAAGAAAAGGGAAGTAGGGAGCAAAGGAGAAGAAGAGGGGAGGGAAAAGAAGAAGGGGAGGGAAGGAGCTGTCTTCACATATTCTGATAATGTGAAAATGGGTGCTTTTCCCTTAAGAGTGCTAAGAAAATCCACTGAATAAATAGAAAAATGTGCAAAAGATAAATAGCAGAAGCAACCTAAATAGCAAATAAGCTATGGAAACTTTTTTAATCCAGTGGTATTTGGTCAATTAAAATTTAAGCCAATTAAGACTTACATATTTATATGCCTAAGGATGACAAAAATTAACTGTAGTATCACCCAAGTGCCTGTGAAGATTTGGGTAATTCTCATGTTATTGTGCAAATAGGTCAATGGTAGTGAACCTATGGCATGCATGCCACAGCAGGGTATTTGCATCACTGAAAACTCTAAAGGCTTTGCCATCACTGAAATAGGTGTTACTCACTCGGGGTCAGAGCTGGCCATACCCAGCCAGGTAGAAAATGTATATTCCAGACTAACTGTTGTTTGTGTATATTTTGGTTATCTTGCAGTGTCATTCGTAGTAGCAAGCAAATATTTCAGAACAGCCTAATTGTTTGCTAATAAGGAATTGGGTAAAATGTTACATAAATATTACCATTTGTGTAAAAGCTTAAAGTACAAAAACAGTATTATAAACTACTTACAGAAGCATAGTTCGTAGAAGTAAATATACAAGTAAGACTGATATATAAAAACCTCAGACAGTTCATAGTAGAGGTCTTGCCTAGCTGGTGTGCAACCCTGGACTTTTGATCCCCAGGACTGAAAACTACCTCAGAATGTTAATTGCCTCAAAAAAGGCAAGAAGGAGGAGACTGAGACTGGGGATTAGAAAAAAAGAAAGAAAGTGAACTGCATCTGCAGTGGTTTGATTTTTCAGTCAAACAGAATAGCTCCAGTACAATGCCAAAACACTTCATTGTGTTTCCTGAAAATGGTGAGCATTTTTTATTATTCTGTGTACTTCTGCACTTAAAAAGTGTGCCTCATAACTATAGCATCTTTAAACTCTTTTTTTGTTTTGTTTTGTTTTGTTTTGTCAGTACCGGGGATCAAACTCACAACCTCATGCTTGCCAGGCAGGCACTTAAGCCACTGAGCTCAACTCCCAGCCTTCTGCTATAGCATCTTAAAAACTGAATAAAGAAAACACAGGCAGGAGTTCATCTTCACAACAGTGGCACGACACACACTCACTCTGTCTGAGGTGTGTTTGCCTGTTTTAAATTTTAATTTAATTTGATTTATTTATTTATTTTGGTACCAGGGATTGGGCTCACAGCCTTGCGCTTGCCATGCAGGCACTGTGCCACTGAGCTACATCCTCTGCCACGTGCTTGGTTTTTGATAAGACATAAAGAATGACACAACACAGTACCACGCTGGAAACATTTCTGCCAATGCTCCCGCCAGATTCTAGTTAAACTCCCTGAAATACAAACATAGTGAGGATGGAGAGACCAAGACATCAGATCTAACCAGGAAAGGCCTTGGTTCAAAACTGAGTAGGAAATGAGTTTGTCTTGAATTTGGCTTGAATGTTGATTCTTTCTCTTTAGTCCTGAAATGTTGTCTCTCCATCAGCTCCTAGGGGTGCAAGGTGATGGTGCTCAGCTACCTTCTACCTTCGTTACTGCCTTTCAGCTTAGGGGGCAGTAATCAACTGATTTGTTTCAAAACATCCCCTTCTTTGCTGCAAGTGGACACCCAAAACTACAGAGCACCCCCGTAGCATCTCCCAGCACCACCTCATTTGTGCAGTCACTTACAGATGTCTGAGAGTGAGATCTGATCCAGATTAGAAAATTAGCAATGGAAATAACTTGTCTAAGGATAATCATTCCAGGTATCTGAATCAAGAAGCCCTACCAGTTCCCATCTGGGCACTGTCTTTTATTCCTTTCCTGTTTCTGTTCCAGGAAAAAATGAAGGGCTTGCAGATCACGTACGGAGCCATGGCTGCAGGTAAGAAAGACTTTGTCTCAGTTCTAAAGAGCACCAGCCTGGGGGAGAGTATCTTCTCCCAATCTGTGCTCATATCCAACACAGGAACAGAAATCCAGTTACTTTGGACTGAAGAAGGAAAAGGCAACTGGCATTTTTCCTTACCTCCCCAACACGCTTGTGCCTGAGCCCCTAACATCATCACTCACCCGCCTGTGCAATGTTCTCACTGTGCACAGCATGGAGGAAGGTGGAAAGGAAGCTCAAGTCAGAGGCAGAGGGTGTGGAACTGAATTCTGAATACCCTTCTCTTTTCTTGTCTCCTCTAAGTTGAAAAACAGAAGTTATCCATAGAGACATCATGAAGGAAAGAACCAACACAAAGTAGAAGGAATAAAATAATAGATTGTAAGGAGCCTAGAATGTACTTAGAATTCATGTGGGTGACTAAAAAATCTAGAAAACCCCAGGTTCTCCTCCTTTTGGTGTTGAAGATTTTAACCCTTCTCTTGGTGTTCTCCTCCCAATACCACTTTTGTTATATTTTCTGTGCTTTTTTTCTAACAGGCAAATGATCTTTCCCACACATATCCTTCTACTGGTCTTATCCTCCCCTCTTCTTCAGCCATCAACAAAGCTTTGTCTTTGCATTAACTCTGAAGCTCCCTTGCCTCAACCTGAAGCACCATTCACCCCAGAGGGCAAAGACCCAGGATGTTCAGCGGGCCCTTGGCAGGGGTCACCACACTCTGCCCTGTGGATTAGGATGCCCATGTCTACACAGAGTACTGGGAACTAGTGGGTGAAAGAGAGATTATCACATTTTCTCATTCCCTCACCTCACTTTCTGCCTTCTAATCTCTCCTTGATTTAGCAACAAGTCACTGTGGAATTGCCCTAAATACCACCAGGGAAAGGCACAGTGATCACTTCTCTCGCAGAGAGAAAATATACTGACCATGATCCAAATGAGGTACACAGAGAATCTTTTTAGTGTGGCAGCTCTGACTCTTTGGCTATGAGTCCAGACATGGGCCCCTCAGTTGGGGGGTGGGTGTGGCTCTTACAATCCGAGAGCCATCTGAAGCCCCATGCAGACATTGGAATGTACTGAAATATACTTATCATTCTGGAAAATAGGTGCACAGTTTTGTAAGATATCCATGGAAATCTGTAACCTAGAAGTCTTATTCACTTAGTAAGGCACTAAAACTTCTTTTTTCATAGGTGAACTGGAGGGGAAAAAGTTTGCAGTGCATCCTCCATTGAGGATCATCCTGGTGGGCAAAACAGGCAGTGGGAAGAGTGCCACGGGCAACAGCATCCTCTGCCGCCCAGCCTTTGATTCCAGGCTGGGGGCCAAGACGGTAACCAACACGTGCCAGGAGGAGATGGGCACATGGAATGGCAGGACCATCCTGGTGATTGACACACCCCCCATCTTTGACACAAAGACCTGGACTGAAGAGATATTCAGTGACATTGGAGACTGCTACCTGCAGTCTGCCCCAGGGCCCCACGTGCTGCTCCTGGTGACCCAGCTGGGACGCTTCACAGCCCAGGACACCATGGCAGTGAGGAGGGTGAAGGAGGTCTTTGGGGTGGAGACCATGAGGCACATGGTCATCTTGTTCACCCACAAGGAAGACTTGGGGGACGAGTCCCTGGACGAGTACGTGGAAAACACGGACAACCACAGCCTGCAGGCCCTGGTGCGGGAGTGTGGGAGGAGGTACTGTGGCTTCAACAACCGGGCAGCTGGCCAGGAGCAGCGTGGCCAGCTGGCTGAGCTGAGGGCAGTGCTGGACAGGCTGGAGTGTGAGCTGGAAGGCTGCTTCCTCAGCAATGACCTCTTCCTTTGGGCCCACGCACTGCGGCAGACCTGGCATGCTGCCTGCCAGGAAGACCGCAAGCGCTACCTGGACCAGGTGAGGCAGCAGGTGGAGAAGCAGAGGCGAGAGCTGAAAGAGATGGAGAGCAGCTGTGTGTGCAGGGCATTCCTCAGAGCCCAAAACTGGATAAGGTCTCATGTTATAGTATTTCTCTGTTTTATATGTGGTTTGTGTTTTCTTATACTATTAATTAACTTTCATTTTCTTCAGGAGAAATAAACATTTTCTGGCAATTTCTACAATCAGATGCTTTTTTCTGGTTCCCTATCTTGGTCTATGTGTGTGTGGTGCTTTACATTTTATGATATCTCACCCTAAGTTTTGCTTTTTTACATGAGACATGTTACATATGTTCCTGGAAGTGCTTTTAGGTAAATAACTCAAAGGAAAATTTTTCTGTTCTTGTTTATTTAAAAATTATGATAAAGAAAATGTGATATCTACACACAGGTGGAGTACTACTATGCTCTAAAGATGGGTAAACTTGAGTCATTTGTATGAAAATGGATGTACCTTAAAACCATAATGTTACAGGCCAAGTTGGGTCAGGGAGGATCCAACCAGAAGACAACTAGCCTGCCTTCCTGGTGAGTGGCGTGAGTGGTGCGGGCTCCAGGAAGAGAAAGATCCGTTCCTCCCATGCACCTACCAGCACACAGGCTGAGAATCAAGATGCAACCCACCCCTAACCCCATAAGCAACCTGCTGGTTTGGAGGACCAGCTAAGTTGATAGCAACTAAGGTACATAAAGCAACTAAATGCTTGTTTGGTTGATTTTGCAGCCCTGGGGCTGGCAGTCTGAGTGTCTCTTGGGAGGATGACAGTATGCAATGTAGCAAATATGGGGGATTCCCTTCTGCCTTGTCTTTGAGGCCCAATATTATTCTCATTGTTTTCCTTTATTCTGATTAATTTTTTTCCTTTATTTCATATTCTGTTTTGATTGATTTTATTCTGTTTTGTTTTTGGTTTGATTTTACTGTACCTGATGGAATGAACAACTATTGTGAAGATAACAAGATATACTATAGTAGCTATTGTTTTCCCAGTATCTAGCTTTGAAGTTCTATACCAGTTCTATTGCTTTATTTTGATTGACTTTGTTCTGTTATGTTTTGTTGGATTCTATTTTTAAAATAAAATTTTAAAAAAATCCGTAATGTTACATGAAACAAATCAGACACCCAAGCCTAAACATCCCATGATTTATCTTACATGAGAAGCCCAAAGTATAAATAAATTAAAAAGCAAACTAAAAGATAGATACAGTGGTACCTGGGTTCACAAATGCTTTTATTTCCAAACTATTTGGCTCATGAATGGAAGCTTTTCACAAATTTTTTTTTTTTTTTTGCAAACTCTGCATTGGGTGATATCTTTCTCACACTAACGCAAACATGGCCATCTTTTCCAAAATTGTGGAGCAAGTTTGTCAGCTGAGGTACCACTGTAATAGGAAGTCAAGAGATAAATCTTTTGCAAATGGGAAGGGTACCAAGAGATGGAGGTAAGGGATGGGGGAAAGGGAGAGGGATATAAAATGAATGAGGATGCACTCTGTGTGTATGCCAGTATCCCCCAGGGAATGTGATCTTTAAGTACTGCAAACAGGGACTACCATCAATCAATCAATTAATCATGTATTCAGTGGTGAGGTGGAATACTGGATACTGACCACCACTAAGTTTCTGGGGGGTTGCAGAAGGAAGGCTAGGGGACTGTGGCCCTGAACCCCTGCTTTCTGTGTATGTGATGTTGGAAACAGAAAACTGCTGTCTGCGAAGTTGGCAGTGGAAGCTTTTATTTTATTCATAAACCTTCCCAGACCTCATCATGGGCTGTAAATGATGGTGCCCCCTCACCTCTCAGTTCCCTTGAGAGGAAGATGAGGAGGTCTGATGAATAAATTAGGAACTCAGGGAATGAGGAAGAGGATGGGACGAGGGTGCTGGACATGAGCAACAGCAAAGCAAAGGGTCACAGGAGCCTTGCCATGTGGAAAGCAGGCTCAGCAGCCAGGAAATATGGAGCAAGGAATCCTAAAGCAGGTAGGGATCCTAGGCTCGGTGGACTACTCGCTAGACATCATGGCTGCTAAACTGAATGTGTAGGCAAAAGCCACCATGAACAAGAGGCTGTGTCCCATAAAACCTGCAGAACCCTCAATCTTGAACTTTGTGTCACATTCATCTGTGAGGGTGAAACTTGACTCTTCTAATTTCTTTAACCATTTAAAAATGTAGACAACTTATATGTCCATCAATAGATGAAGGAATAAAGAAAATGGGATATTTACACATAGTGGAATGCCATGCTGCCTTAAATAAGGGTGAACTTGAGTCATTTATAGGAAAATGGATGCACCTTGAGACCATAATGTTACATGAAATAAATCACACACACTGGTTTGTCTTATATGAGAAACCCAAAATATAAATAAAGTGCAAAAGGAAACCTAGAAAATGGGAAACAGGAAGGTAGAGCTTCTTCAGAAGAGAAGGTGAACAAGACATGGAGTGAGGAGTTAGGGAAGAGAGGGGAAGAGAAGGAGACATAAAAAGGATGAAGATGTTACGCACATGTCCCAACTTCCCAAGAGAAATACAATCATGTACTATAAACATGGATGAATAAATAAAAAAATATAAGATGTACAAGCGCTTCCTAACTCGCAGCTGCACAAAGAGTCTGTGGACCCTGTGGGTCAGGTTGGGGCTGTCTTTCTTAAATTTCCCATTCTTGTCTGGGTTGCACTGGTAATTTTTTATTTTTTGGAAAAAAGGTAAAACAAAATTTCACAATGAAATAATAGGAAAATAACAATAGTTAATACATTGGATGTTGTTATCCTTACAGCAGTTGTTCAGGGAACAAGTTATGGGCATCAAAATTTCTCCAATTGATATTAGTACAAACCTTTCTTTTTAAGGAACTAAGAGACACTAATAGTACAACTGATTGCATTTTTTCCCTTTTCCCTTACTGCCCTTTTTGTATTGTCTCCCTTGTGTGGGAAATTAAAAGAGTAAATAAGGTCTAAAATGTACAATAGAAATGGAATGTACAGAAGAAATTGTTCAAAAGGAAAAAGGAACTAGGATGGATGAAAAAAAGGAATGTGACATCTTTAACCAGAAACTCAGTGCAGTCCTGGACAATCCAGCGTGATGCTTCTGGGGATTTGGGAAAGAGTGGTGTTCCGCTTCCCGTGAGAGTAAAAAGAAGGATGGCCGGCACTGCGGTGAGACACAAGCACAGGTTGGGACTCTGTTTTTTGGTAGCTGCTGTCTCTTCCGCTGTGTATGGCATGCAGCACAGCGCCCGTTTCACGCCTGTGAGGGGAGCATTCTGCATCAGCTCCTCGGGTCCTGGGAACCCGGGTGGACTCTGAGTGCTCAGACCAAGGACCACAGCTCAGTATGCCTCTGTGCTGGTCCCACCTGACTCCATCTCCTCCTTTACCAACTTCTATTCAACTTCACAGACATTTATCTCGTGCATCCTGAGTGCCAGGGTCTCTGCTCGGTGCCAGGAACATGAGATAAATAACGCCAGGGTCCTGCTCCACGACAGGCACGGTGGGTGCAGGGAGGAAGGCAGATAGAAATGGATTACATAAGACTCAGGACAGGGGTTACATTCAGAGGAAAGGATGCCACACCGGTCATCGGTACCTGGGTGTCCGGCTGGCAGGGGGCACAGAGAGTAGGACAGGCACAGAGGTGCTAAGAGGGGGATCCATGCAAGGTGGGCACTGATAGCAGCACTGGGGAAGCCCCCTAAAAAGCAACTGCCTTCACAGCAGGGAGGAACAGAGGGTTGAGCAGAGCAAGGTTCAGCTTTTGGCTCTAGATGTGCCACCATGACGTCCCCAGGTTCCTGTCCAGCAGACAATGGGGTGGGGGGAGGGTCATCCTTCCTCTAGGGAAATCTTTCTGACCAGCCACAAGTTGGCCCCAAATGGATGCACACTGGGGAACAGACAACAGGGGCTGCCTCCTTGCAGGGATGCGGATGGCTTCCTCCCAGCCTCCTGGTCCAGATGCAGTCCACCAACAGGAGACTTTTCACCTGAAACACTGTTGCCAGATACCCATGGACACCCCTCTTGCAGACTTCCTGGGGAAGAGCGCTGGGCCATTTTGCAGCAGGGGAGGAGCCAGAACATTCCTAGAGCTTCCTCCACAAGAACACTGGGCAAAAGGATTCCTTGGAGTGTGCAGAACTGAGCTCACTTTTCTTTGGCCTACTGGTAACTGATGTAGAAAGCCAGGAAAAGCCTGCCTAATGCCATCACATTCCCTTCATCCCTTCCACTCCTGGAAGCACTTTTGCCTTATTCAAGTTCAGTGAACGCCTCCTGTGCAGTGAACACCACAGTTAGAGAGATTCTTCCTGGTGCTAGGAACAAGGAAAGACAAACTCGCTCCCTCCCTCTGGTACCCCCTCAAAAGAAAAGAGGGAAGCTCTGATGGATTTAAAGGGTAAAAAAGGAATGTGAAACACTCTTCATTAGTTCAAATGCTTTTAGGTACAGGTAAGAGACCCCAAAACTCATGTAGCTTATAAAGTTAGGAAATTTATTGTCTCACATAATTGAAAATGCAGAGATCGTGTAGGGCTGGGTGATTCAGGGACTTGTTTTTGTTTCATCCTCCTGTTCTGCTTTGAAGTTTTGCTTCTACATCAAGTTAATAGCAAAACAGCTGCTGAAGTGTCAGGCACCACACCCAGACCCACCAAGTTTGGCAGTCAGGGCAGAGGTAACCGGAAATCTGTGTAGAAGAAAGGGAACCCAAGCACTGTCCAGACAAGTGGTGCCTGCAGACCATGCAGCGATTTCTGAATCAGTGATGCGGAGAGCAGTGCGATTGTGAGGTGACACTTTAGAAAATGCTCTAAGATACAAAGCATCACACAAAATTAATTATGATCACAAAAATCAGAAGAACAAATAAAGTGCACAAAATACAAACAGCACAGATACGCTCATGTAAACTCATCCAGTTTTGGGCTCTGAGGAATGCCCTGCACACACAGCTGCTCTCTACCTCTTTCAGCTCTCGCCTCTGCTTCTCCACCTGCTGCCTCACCTGGGCCAGGTAGTACCTGTGGTCCTCCTGGCGGGCAGCACGCCCACTCTGCCGCAGTGTGTGGGCCCAAAGGAAGAGGTCATTGCTAAGGAAGCAGCCTTTCAGCTCATGCTCCAGCCTGTCCAGCACTGCCTTCAGCTCAGCCAGCTGGTCACACTGCTCCTGGCCGGCTGCCCGGTTGTTGAAGCCACAGTACCTCCTCCCACACTCCCACACCAGGGCCTGCAGGCTGTGGTTGTCCGTGTTTTCCACGTACTCATCCAGGGACTCATCCCCCAAGTCTTCCTTGTGGGTGAACAAGATGACCATGTGCCTCATGGTCTCCACCCCAAAGACCTCCTTCACCCTCCTCACTGCCATGGTGTCCTGGGCTGTGAAGCGCCCCAGCTGGGTCACCAGGAGCAGCACATGGGGCCCTGGGGCAGACTGCAGGTAGCAGTCTCCAATGTCACTGAATATCTCTTCAGTCCAGGTCTTTGTGTCAAAGATGGGGGGTGTGTCAATCACCAGGATGGTCCTGCCATTCCATGTGCCCATCTCCTCCTGGCACGTGTTGGTCACCGTCTTGGCCCCCAGCCTGGAATCAAAGGCTGGGCGGCAGAGGATGCTGTTGCCTGTGGCACTCTTCCCACTGCCTGTTTTGCCCACCAGGAGGATCCTCAAGGTTGATGACCCCATGGTGCCCCCTTCTCCTTCATCTGCTGTACGCAAAGTTCATATGTAAGAGAGATTTTGAGGCAAAGTACTCAAAAGAATAAAACCCCAGCAGAACTGGCATCCCAGACCAATTAAAGTGCCTCCACCTATCTTCCTATCACCAACACCCACATGTAGTGAATCAAGGAGACTGGTACAGGGTTTGTGGGGCATATTGTGCCAGCCAGCCACAGAGTCCAGGTCTCTTTCCTCCAGGGACTGCTGGATTCTGCCTCCCTTTCCAGGAGCTTTCACAGTCTTGGACCAGTGGCTGCCCCAGGCTCCAAGCCCACAACAGGCCAATGCAGAATGCTCAGAAGTTCCTACAGCACTGGGCTATATATCCCTTAGCTTCTGCTCCTCCCATCCTGCTTAAATTCTATTTCAGAAGATGGCAAGGTTTTATCTGGAAAAACTTGCCCTCCAAAAGAAGAATGTAACAGATGATGGCCCAATACATACGCAATGCCATATCCAGTGCGCTTACTTTGCTTTGGGATGAACTCAGCCGTGTGCCTCTCTCCCAGATGTGAGTTTGTGCCAGAGCTTGACAGGGGCCTTGGCCTGTTTAGAAGAGCTCTGTCCAGGGTGGCCTCCTTACCTCTGGGAATGGCACCTTTTCCATCCTTCTGAAGTCTTTCCGTGCTTTTCTAAAGAGGAAAACATACAGGGATGGTTCACACTGAAGTTGAATGTGGTAGACAATGCACAACATCACATTTGATCAAGGAGAGTATTGAGCAAGAACACAAAAACCAAAAACCCTGCCGAGATCACCCAGGTGTGTGGGACCCCAGATGCTCCCAGCAGTGTGTTGAGCTTCATGCTGCAGAAGGCAAGCGAACCCCAAAGGAAACCCTGCACACGCTCATGTTTCCAGAACAGCAGTTGGGGGCAAAGAAACTGGGCCAATGCCTTGAAGACCAATTGAGTCAGTCATTTCCTGCTAAGAATGTGGCTGTCCGGTGTCCTTTTTTGCCTTTCTTATCTCAGTGCTGCTGTCTAATCTGAAGTTGGCCTGGCAATTTTCCTTCCTCAGTAAACTCCCAGAAGAACTCTTTCCCAGGTCCCACGGGGATGGAGGCACAGAGAAGCCACCATCTTGGTGTGCCCAGGATTGAGTAGAGTCCTGAACACAGGACTCTGTGCTGAAACTCGGGTCTGCCCCAGGCAAATCAGGAAGAGCAGTTCACCCCTGGTGCGGTAGACTGTCAGGAGTCCAGCAATCGGAGGGAAGAACTGGTCTATGAGGCTCAGAGCAGGGTGTTGAGGTGAAGGAAAGGACAGAGCTTGCTTGTTCGTGGCACAGTCTTGGACCAATGGCTGCACCCAGAGAATCTCTCCTCCAGCCTTTGGCCCTTCTTACACTGTGGCAGACACTTTCCTCATCACTGGGGGAAAATACCTGATACCCACAATAAGGAGAGATTTATTTTTGGCTCATGTTTACAATTTGTGGTTGGCCAGCTCCAGGGCAGAACAGCCTGGCAGGGGGGCAGAGAAGAGGAAAACTGTGTGATTCATGGTACCCAGGAAGCAGAGAGTCAAGGGAAGAGCTAGAAAGGGAGACGTAGCCTCCCAGGTCACACCCACAGTGACCACCTCTTCCGACCAGAACCCATCTCCTAACAGCAAGTCAGGTAGAAACCCCCATGAATCTATCACCTTCCCAAAGCCCACCTATCAGTACACGAGGCTCTTAGGGAATATGGAGTTATAAACAGCAAATGTATCTATCTCATGGGCCTTGTTTTGCCCTCTCCCTCTTCCCGAACTCCATGCAGACAGAATGACCTCCCAGCACTCACTACCGGGAAAACTCACACAACCCCTCCAAATCCAGCTCAGGACCTTGCTGGGGGCAAAGCTTCAGGGACTTTCTTGCAGCAAGTTCAAGAAGTTATCCCTCAAAATGAGCATCTCAGAATCTTAAGGTCTAGAATGGGCCACCAAAAAAGTAATTTTTGGACCAAGTGGGTTTTCCCTGTACTCCTAGTGAGCACACCCCGAAAGATGCCAGTTCCTCCAGAAACTGGCCAGGACACGTAAGACGACAGATAACTCTGAGACCACTTTAACTTAAACACTAAATGTCAAGACCTGGCTTCTAGCAGACAGTTCCCCAATTACTTGCTCATTACTCCCTTTGAGGGTGTCTGTAAATCCAGAAAAGAGAAACAGTAGAAACTTCCTGCCTCTTAGACTCTATCTTTCATCTCAATCTCACAGAAACTATTCTAATCTGGCTTGCAAAGCCCATCCTGGAACATGCACAGTTTGAAAACATGTTGTCCACACTGAAGAGTCTTGTGCGCATTCTATGAATCAAGCCCTGTTTCTATCTAGCATTGATCTTTGGCTTGAAAAAATCCCTCTATTTTCTGTCCCTCTCTAGTCCACGGAACTTTCAAACCGAGCACAGGAGTCAGTCTGTGTCAGCTTGGCCAGGTCATGGCACTCAGTGATCTAGACTGACACAAACACTGCTGTGAGGCTGCTGTGCTGATGTAGCTACATTAAAGAATGATTACCCTCCAGGACAACGTGGGCCTTGTCTGATCAGTTGAAGGAGGAAAACTGAGGCTTTTGCAGGAGGAATTCTGTCTCAAGGACGCAGGATTCACTTCTGCCTCAGTTTGCAGTCTGTAGCCTCCTTGTGGATTTTGGAGTTGCCAGATCCCACAATCATAGAGCTAATTCCTTAAAATAAATCTCTGAATATACATATCCTGATGTTTCTGTGTCTCTAGAAAAGCTGCCCCGTAATCAAAGCTAAATCTGTCTACCAAAACTCGGGACAGAAAGCCTGAACACTCGTTCTCAGCTTTGGCTAGCTTTCTTATTTTTCAGGGATGAGAGCAGGGAGGAGTTTCTGGAGACATGACCTCATGGGACAAGAGATAGCTAACGGGGGAACCAATATTTCAGGCATCAACTTGTTTGCAGTGCTGATGGTTTTAAAATCAGGACTGTTCTCCATTCCACACTGCCTCTGGATCACCTTGAAAAGTGGTCCCTAGGGAGACAGCAACACGAAGCTTCTGAGAAGGCTCCAGGTAAGCAGGTGGGAAGGTGTGCGCCAAGGACCAGGAAGACTATACGGAAGAGGCTACATAACGTGGTGGGAGGAAAGTTGGGGCTGATGGTATTAAATTCAGAGAGGAGAGGTCACCAGGACCCTGCAATTTTTTTTTTCTTGAGACAGGGTCTTCCTATGTAGTTTGGGCTAGCTTTGAATTCACTATGTAGCCCAAGCTGGCCTTGAGTTCACAGCAATCCTCCTGCCTCAGTCTCCTGAGTGCTGGGATTACACATGTGCACCACCACATCCAGTCCCGCAAATTCTTATAACACTCCCCACCCCACTGTGAGTGAACCAGGGCACTGGTTTGACTGAAACCAGACAGCCTGAGCCTCACTTCAGGCCAGCTGATCACAGGACAGGGTCACAGCTGTCTGTGTGGCCTCTGGGCATCACAAGATACTCACATAATGTGTTTGGCCAAGCGACTGGTAGCAGGCCAATTCCCCCAAGAATAAGAACCTTATACTGCCATGCTCTCAGAATCCTGGTTGAGCAAAAAGAGAAGTGAAAGCAGGGGAGGAAATATTGATAGTTTCTCATTTTTGTAATTTTTTTTAGACTTTTATTTTCTCTCCAGTCACAGTGCTGCCTTTCTAGTCTGAGTCACCACACCTTGAACTAAATGACTGTCACCATTTCCTGGCTCCACTGCACCTCCACTTTGTCCCCTACAGAAAGCCTTGCCCAGAATGTCACTGTCATCCCGTCCCCACCCCAAATCCCATTTCAGGCTGGCCAGGAAGCCACCTCGAGCACTTCCTGTCCATCACTCCTCCTGTCAGTGCATCCACAATGGTGTTAAGCAGCTCTATTTACCAGATAGCACCTGCCCCAGGAGGATGGCTGTGCTAATTTGAAGACCAGCCATGCCCCTGCCTGGAAAAGAATCCCCCGGAGCTAGCAAGAGAGGCAAGACATGCCCTGTGCCTCTCCTGGCGCTAGCATCTCCAATTGGAAGAGGCTGGGAGGGACTGGGAAGGTGCAAGCTGCCCTCAGAAATATGAAATGGGCTCAAACTGAGGGTTGGCCACAGGCAGATTTTCTTGCTCCATTTGCAGAAAGTGATAATATTATTCTCCCCACTTACTCCTGAGTCTCTGAGGACCAGTGGCACCCTGACTAGGAAAATACAAGGCTTAGTGTGAGGGTTTGCCACTGCTCAAGGGTATGAGTCAGGGTGGATTCCCACGAACAAAGCCTTTGCTGCTTCTACCTTCATTCTGACTAATTATGTGTTTTCATGAATTCTACTTTTTAAAAAAAAATTTGCATCTCTTTATCAGAAATGAAAAGCAAATGCTGTGTGTGGGCATATCAACTCGAATCATACTCCTGAAACTTTTTTCCCTCTTGAAAACAGAAACTATTTCCAACCAGTTGAGTAGTCAACAATAAGCAGAGGGAAAGAAATAGCATTAAAATTCAACGGTGAATATTCACCAGTTCTTCAAAGCAAAAGGCCTACCATGACTTCTTGGGGGCAGATGGGGGTTGGAGGAGGGGATTCATGTGGTTTGCTACGCCCTTTAGTAAGGGGAGCCCCACATGTGTCCCGAGATCCAGGTGCAGCCTCCCCCATGAACACATACAACAGTGCCCTTGCACAAAGATGAGAGGAAAACTCCCAATATCACCAGGGCCCATGTTAGTCACCCTTTTAGGGTCCCAAAAAGATTCCATTGGTGATATTTTCAGCATTCATTTGGTTGGGACTTTAGGTATACAATCCTGGATCCTAATTTGGACTAAGGAAACAGGTTGGAAAGATCATGTGCCTTGTCCCAGTTGGCACAGATTGCTACCGGTGAAACTAAGAAAGGCCAGAAGACAGCAGTAAAGAGGGGAGTGGGTAATAAAGGAGGAAAAACCAAGAGCTTTTACCTGACAGATGGAGAACATTTGCAAGTTCTACCCACGACCTTGGGGCAATCCTCCTGTCCCAGGCAGCCTGTCTTTGGTTCCTAGTTGCTTCATAAAAAATAAGAGCACAGTGTGAAGGCCCTAATTCAGTCCCCAAGACTGGGAAAGCAGGGTGGGGCAGTGAGATGAAAACCAGCCCACAAAGTCTGCCTGCTAGAGAAAGAACTATCAAGTCCCTGCAAGACAGGAAAAGGTGAGGTGTGTGGGTTTCTTTGCACAGCGGTCCTTGGAGGGCAGTTCTGATGTGGATACCCAGAGGAAATAGCAGCTGTTTCTCTTTCCCCGCTACCCTTCTGCAATGCTTTTGGGCAAAATAAAGTCTCTACTAGCGTTAAGAAGGGGACAGAGACCCAGAGAAGCCAACACACTTGGGCCATTGAGTCCCAGGCCAAGCCTCCTGCTGCCTCCACTGGCCCAGGCAGGCCATGAGCACCTCTCTACCCACCCCTCCCCTCTCCCCATACAGATAGCCTGCTGTGTGAGACTGGACATGGCAGCAAAGGCTGAACCTAAGGCAGCTCAGCAGACTCCCTGCACACAAAGCAGGCACCCTGGTGTCCTACCTGAGACAGTCTGTGGCTCCCTCCTATTTCTCAGCCAATTGCCCTGCCCTCAGTTTACCCTCACCCTGACCTGAGTAGAGATCAAGGCTTGGTAGGTTTCCAGACCTAGGCAGATTTCCTTTCCACAGGAACCATGGAGGTTCAATACGACACGTGTAGATTTGATATCCAAGACCACCTGCTGTGTGATTTAGGCAAAGCAACACTCAACAGAGGGCTTGGCAGAAAGAAGAGCTTCACCAGTTGCTTGAACTGTTGGGTTCAGATTAACTTTTTAAAAAGAAACTATAAGCAGATACAGATAACTCTTGGATCCCGGGTTCATTTAGAAAGAAAGGCAGTTATAACTCACGTAACACACACAGATCACATCTTGCAATGAAAGCCAGGCTTGATTTCCAAAATACTCTCCTATATTCAACCTGTAATTTTAACTTTTCAAATTATTCTCACTGTGACACTGGATGAGGTGAGCACATGCCCACCTGCTAGGGAGACAAAAAAGACAGGCTTATATACTACAGAAAACACTGTTTACCTTTTGCTGCCTAAAATGTTCTGTTCTGTTTTGTTCTGTTTTTGAGATAGGGTTTCACTTTGAGACAGGTGAACTCACACTGTAGCCCAGGCTGCCTTCAAACTCACAGTGATCCTCCTGCTCAGTCTCCCAAGTGCTGGGATTACAGGCATGAGTCGCCATGCCTGGCTCTAAAATGTTCTGATATCTCACTTTTGCTAAGAAAAAAATACAAAGGGCTAAAAATCAATTCATCTAAAATAAAAATAATTATTTTGGGAGACTTTTATCTTCTTTAATGCTTTACCATGAATATTTTTATACCTAAGACCAATTCATCAAGCTATCTTAATGTGTTTTGTGACTACCTGATGCACAAGAAACGGGTGTTGCTTGAAGATATCAAATCTACACATGTCATATGGAACCTCCATGGTTCTAACCTGAATACACACAGGCTAACTCTTATGTGTCCTAGTCATGGGGAGAACACTGGGTCTTGTTCATCTATGTGCATTAGAGAAAATGCAAACCAATCACTGAAACAAGACTCTTGATTCCATCTTCAGCCCTGGCCTCTAGGCTGAGATGGGATGCCCATCTATTTGGGTCAGTTGAATGCTTTTTCCTCTAACCTGCCTGTTTCTATATTTGGTTGATTTTTATATTTCCTTCATTATTGAATAAAGTCCTGTGTGTTATAGATGCAGAATATTATGTATACTATGTTGCACTCATTTACAATCTTTTCCTGCCCCATTTCCTCTCCATATTCTGAGTTCTGTGGCTACCGGAGTTCTGTGGCCTCCTCTTTTTCTAGTCAGTGTTAACTAGTGCTGGTTTTCAAAGGGTAAACTCATGTAATTGCTGGTGAAAGTTCTAACAGCAATAAAGATCTAACAATAATAAAGAAAGATTATTATTTTCTCCACAGCTACAGAGAAAAGCAGCAAATATGATTCCTACAAGAGTCTGTGAGCTATCTAGTATACAAACATATGGCTTTGTCTTATGACAATAACCTTTCCTCTCTAATGGTCTTCCAGAGAATTATCATTGCTTTATTTCACAATGTGTTTTCTAATTGCTGATATGCTCATTTCTACTACAGATGTGCCCATGATCAAATGAAATAAAATTGCCAAAGAATTAGAGAATCTCGCCAGGGATTTAGCTCAGCGGCATAAATGACTGCCTGGCAAATGTGAAGTCATGAGTTCAATCCCCAGTACCAAAAAAAAAAAAAAAAAAAAGAAAGAAAAGAAAACAGTTTGAGAATCTTATTTCATTTAAATTCACAATGTGCTAAGTAAAACAGAATTGCTAATCATTGTCAAATGTCTTGCAAATACCACTCCCCGCTGTTCTCCTAAATCTGTTATGTTAAGTTTTTCTGCCTGGAAATGTTGGGGCATCATCGTGGGTATAACGTACCCCAACCATATTTCTCTACTGAAAATATGTACTTTAGCATAACAGTAACTGGCTGTGCATATCAGTAGCGGTGCTGGGGGAACAGAGGAGGTAGTCTTTGTGTATGTGCGTACGTGTCAAAGTGTAAATGGGTGTGTGTTACCCATGTTATGTGCTGTGTTACATTTTTGTGTATTTATAACTTCTATTATGTTTTCTTTTGGTTTTTCTTATAGAACCAGCCCAGTTCAGTACAACGTCACATGAAAATCCACTTAGGGGTGAAACCTATTGAACAGAATGCCAATACTGCAATCCAGTGTCGGAAATTGTAATGGGCAATATGATACAAGATGTTTTGAAATACGCTAATAATGGAATACAAGTAAAGCATTCTATATGCATCAATAGTAATATCATGTCACTCATCATGACATATCACTATCTGAATTAAAAGCCTACATAGCAGGACTTTATCATTGTAATTTTCAGAATCTAAAGGATTTATTAAGTAGTGATAGATATGGCATTGAAATTTTTAGAACAATGACGACACTCAAGAGATTTGGTTTCTTTCAAAATTGCCTACATTTTGAGGTTATGGCTCCCTCCTATTTCTCAGCCAATTGGCCTTCCCTCAGTTTACCCTCACTCTAACCCTATTGGAGAACAAGTCTTCGTAGGTTTCCAGAACCAGGCAGACTTCCACAGATGAAAGAAAAAATAAAAAAGCTTGACTTAAATTATTAACTTGCTCTTTTCTCTGCTGGTCTGAAATAAGAGTACTAATTCAAGGTTACTTGAAAATCTGTTGGCACGGGGTTAGAGAGAACAATGGCCGCAGCACCAAACAAGCCCAGTCTGGGAATGGCACCATGCGTAGGTCTCTGGCAGACTGGGAACAGTTAGACCCCAGCCCCTTCCAGTGCACAGGCTGGCAGACAAGAGGTACCACCCCCCGACCCCCACTCCAGCAACCAGCTTATTTGGAGAAACACAGGCTGTGATGATAGCTATTGAGGTGAAATGCAAGTGGATGCCTGTGGTGCTTTGGTGTTTCACTAACACTGTAGGTCTAGAGCCAGTGGTCTGATCACAGGTTCAGAGGATATTGCTAAGCAGTGTTTCATCTGGGGGTGGTCTCCTTCTGAGGGTTACAACATTGTTAATTCCCTATGGTCTTGTTCTGAGGTCCTATGTCATTTCCATTATTTAGTTGGGTTGGGTTTTATCCTCTTTTGTTTTGTTCGATTATGTTAAATCTGATGGTAGGAGAAGCTATTTCAAGGATAGCAAGATATATTATGGTAGCAATTTTGGATTTACTGTTGGCTTGTTTTTAAGTCCTTTATCACATTCATTGTTTTGTTTTTATTGTTTCTATTCTATTCTGTTCTGTTTGATTTATACTATGTCTGAAGTTATCTGCAGCTATTTTGAAGACATCAAGGGGCATTATGGTAACTACTGTTGATTTCATAATGTTTTGAAGTCCTATATCTCTTACACTGGTTTGTTTTAATTGTTTTTATTCTGTTATATACTCTTTAAAATAAAAAAATTTTAAAAAGAAAAAAAGGAAAATCTGTTGGCAGCCAGTCAAATTAAAAAATGTAATAATCTGAGACCAAAGAAGAAAGATAGCAAATAAAAAGGAGAGAGGGACACTTCAAAATCCAAGGAGCCATAACCAAGTTTGTTATAAAAAGTTTATAATAAGTAAGACAGAGAAAAATATATAAATAAGGTTATAAGTATAAGAGATATACTTATGACATGAGATAATTTTATATAATAAAAGTTTGCCCTGTTAGAATGGTAGCGATAATGACACAACTGGAAAGTTCAAGTATGTTGAGGAAAAACTTGTAAAGGATCAGTTTATAAAAAGAAATATGTATGTTTGCTTTTTGGTTTGATGGAACCCATGTTGTTCCTTCTGTTTCTTGTTGCTTTAAAAAAGATTAGGGTGAGGAGCTATGGCCCTGACTCTCAGGTCATCAACTGCTCCTTCTCAGGTCTCAGCGCTTCTCTCCATTTGACTTGGTCTTTGACAAACAAAGAAAAAAGGTATAACCAAAATTACAAAAGAAAATTTAAAACAAAAGCTTGGTTAAATATAAAAAGAGGACAATTTAGAACCTTTTAATTTTTTCTGTTGGTTACCAAAAAGATAGAGAGTTAGAGGGTAAGGAATCTTAGTGCCTCCCACCATGTGGGCTCTGGTTTTCTTGATATGTGATCTGTAGTTAAATTAAAAGTTGATTTTTTTCTTTAAAGGTGAATTAGAAAATAAAAAAGACCAATTTTCAAAACTCTTTCCTCACCCTTCCAACTCTTTCTTGTTATAAGTCTATAGTAAAAGGTTTTTCTTTCTCGCCTCCTTACTGGCGTTAGTATACTGCACAAAATATCTATGCTAATTGATCATCCCCCCCAAAAAAATTTTGACTAGTTAATTTATAATAAATCTACAATAGATTATTATAGCTATAGCTCAACTTGGCCTAGCATGTCTAAGAGTATGCTCTCATCTAAAAGTAATTATTTGTGTGTCTGTGTTTTTTGTTCATTTGTTTACTTAAAATTGCTTTAAGTTTTTTGAGCTCATATCAATTTTATTTTTCCTTTTATTTTTTTCATCTGACTCTTTTGGCCTCCCACATAATCACTGGTTGTCTAAAGTTTTAGAAATAGCTAAGTCTACTTAAAAGTAACATGATAAGGGTTAACAGTCTTACAAATAAAAACCATAGGGTTTGAAAACATAAAGAATATATATGATTTAAACTGTGTATGTTTCTATATTGTTCACATAATTAATAGTAGACTAATTTAAATTAGTCAATAAAAATAAAGATACTTTAAAAATTGGTGACATGCTTCCATCCAGGTTGTTAGATAACTAAGACAGCCAAGATAATGTCTAAATCTAGTTTTATAAATGCAATGCCTATTATCATATGTGTACAATAACTTAAGAATTTTTCCTTGGTCAAAGATAATGTATAAAAATAGTTTAAAATGTTAGCTGTTATGATTCATATAAAGCAATTGTTAAGGTATCTAAGTGGAAACTCCTTAAATCTGAAAAACTGTTGGACAAAATTCCTCTCAATGGTTTAAAAACAAAAGGCAGCTTACTGGACCAAAATTTGTCCAGTTTTTCCATTGATGGGTGGCTTGTCCAGCTTTCCCAGGGCCTTATGGTGTCAAACCTCAATAATTATTAAATAAATTATTATAACATACTTATGTTGGTCATAAATAAAAGGTTAAGCTCTCTATATCTAAAACAACAAGGTTCTAAGATTTCTATATAACTGTAATGCTAATCATTATTAACCTCATAGTATATTAAATACATTTGTGTTTTTCCAAGGGTATAGGCTTTTTAAGATGCTAGACTGGAGAAAGACATTTTGTCATACTGATAACCTCCAAACTACGGTTGTTCATCACAATGGACTTTTTCAGGTTTATGTTTATGTGATTGTGATATAATTATGTTATGATAATTTGATGTGCCCACACCTTTGCGCAGTACAGATGATGTTATTACAATGATTAGGGACTAGACATTAATAATCAATAAAGTACATTCTACTTAAATATCATTCTGGTAACAAAAAGTAGTTAAAAGATAACAAATTAGATAAAAGTTCCTGTATGTCATTTAAGATCTTATAACTAGATAAAGATAACTGGCTAGAAAGTTATTTTATACTAAAATAAAAATTTAAATGTGTTTCAGAGATAATTACAAAACCTAATGATTCTAATACAGTGATGCCATCATGGCTGTTATGACAATGTGTTATGTTGTCCTTAATCTCAAATTTTCTCTATAAAAATTTATAACTCTTGTCTGTTAATATCCTGCAGGAATTCAACTTCTAGACAACCATGACTGTTAAAAATAACAGTTCCCTGATGGTACTATATATTTCAAGATACTTGATATCTAGAAAAGGTAATTGATCTCCTCAATGTGTAGCAACCAAGGTTTAGAGACCAAAGCTCAAGAGCTAACTAGAATAAGAAGACAGCCAATATTTTGGCCCTGACTCTTCAAGGTCAGTGAGAACCAGAGACATGAATAGACCTTTTCAATAGGATCCTAGAACTTTGATGAGTCACCCAATCTCCTGAGCAAGGAGATTGTTGGGCCCCCCCTCCCCCCGCCCCCACCAAAGAACAGGAATCAACCAACATACAGTGGGTCAGAAAGGAGGATCACCAAAGAAAGAAGTGTTTTCTATGCTTCCACAGGAAGCTACATGGTCAAGCAAGACTATGACCCATCTGAGTGGCTGACACTGTCAGAGGAGACAAGAGGCTCTACACATGGTCCCACAAATAACCCCTGGAAAACCTTAACTGACCTTGATATTTGGCCAATAAAAGTTAATTTTGATTAATGCTGATCTCCCTTTAACTTGGTTTTGGACAGCCAACAAAAAAGATATAACCCAAAGACACAGTAAAGTAGTAAAAATGTAGGCAAAACATCAAAAAGGGGCTCCAATCACTGACCCCAGTTGACAGTTTCTGGCTACACCTATAAACAGGCTTAGAAGCCGACTGGTTACAATTAGTATTTAAATCCCTTAAAAACAGTATCTGGATGTGACTTCTTCCCCAATCTGCTTTTCCTTTCTAGTATTCATACTTTGGTCATAGGTGCTTTAAAGTTTATTTATACTTGCCTAGAGACTGCCCTTTATCAGTCTCCCCTGCTTTATCCAGCTATCGTGCTCCTGATGGAGGAACATGACAGAGAGGTGAACTTCTGCTCATGGAGGTTTGGGGACCACAATTTATAAATTGAGTCTAGAGGATGTTCAAGGCCCTCCTTGTCATGCCCTATCAGTCAAATTGGAACATGAACATTCACTACTTTCTCCCAGCCACAGCTGAAGCCTTTCAACTTGTGACACTGTGGCACTCATGGGACCTGCTGGGGATGACAAGGTTCTTTAAAGCAATGTAATAGTATTGGTGGTGGTCGTGGTGGTAGCAGTAGCAGTAGTAAAAGTTTTGCTTGGAGGAAAAAAGTTTACTTATTGTCACTTGTCTCATCCTTGCAAAAAGACTTTGTTCTTACTAGCCCACAGCAATCACTACCCTATTCCAAGAAAATCACACTACCTCCCCTCCAAAAAAATGTGTGTATGTGTTCAATCAATAATGGCAAGCTTGGTGAGTCTTTGTCTTTGCCCATTCTGAGGCACTGACTTCCCAATCCCCCTTTCATTACTAAAATTGTCTCTTTTATTTCATCCTTTACAGTATCCTTCACGCAGGCAGCTAGATATCTTGATGAGATCCCTGGCAATGGAGTTGGAAGAAAATAATACAAAAATATGAAGGGGGAAATTGTAAGAAACAAGGCCTTTTTTAAAATCAAAATATAAACAAGAGTGTCTCCATCTTGGATTCTAGTTCACCCTAAGTGGCCTCTCCCTAACACACTAAGTTACAAGAAAAACCTGCTCAATTTAAATTCTGAGAACACAGCTACAAACATGGCCAAGGACTTTCTCTTCTCCACACACCCTCCTGAACTTCCCTCCCCTCAACAATCCTTCAGATTCTTCCCCTTCATTCTGTTAAAACTAACCAGTTAAAATAGGTTGTGAACCTTCAACCCAGTCAGTGGGGAAAAGGTCAGCTGCTTCTCCTGCATTAGGGATAAAGGGCCAAACCTTCTTTATCCTGCACACCAACTGCCTCATAATTGCACCACCTTGCAGGGGTAAAAACTTCCCTTGTCAAGACCTCTTGTCCCATGTCTGAGTGCATTCTTTCCAGCACCAATAATTTGAGTCTGGAGGCTTATTTCTGACAGCACCTATAATCCCAGCACTTGGGAGGCTGAGGCAGGAGGATTCTGTGAGTTCAAGGTCAACTGGTGCTACTTAGTGAGTTCAAGGCTAGCCTGGACCACATAGTGAGACCCTGCCTCAAAAAAACAAACAAAAAAGACTGATAGTGAATTCTCAATAAAAATGAAGCCAGAAATGGTCACATGTTATAGCAAAACAAATGGTGAAGTAGATGTTGTTGATGAGTTATGCAGCAACTATGATGTCACTCAAAGCACAATGCATTGGCCAATGGTTGTGTTTTACTGGATCCCAAACAGATCAGTTATAAGTAGTTTCATAGTTTACAAAAAATAGCCAGCGTGAAATATTGCAGAGAAGTTTTCTTAGAGGATGAGACTAGAATTAATAAATTACCAGTTTCACAGAGATGCTGGACATGGTGGCTATAATTTCAGCATTCAGGAAACAGACAGGAAGATCCATGTGAGTTCAAGGCCAGCCTGGGCTACATAGTGAACTCAAGGCCAGCCTGAACTACACAGCAAGACCCTGTCTCAAAAAAAAAATTATGAGGAAAAACAAAATGCATCTGCCTGAAGAACTCTGCAAAAGATTTCTGGAGCAGACTGGTGAACAGACAGGTAAAACATCACAAGAACCTTGTCTTCGTTACTTTTCTTTTGTTGCTGAAACAAAATACTTGATGCCCAAAATGAAGGAGGGAAAGGTTTATTTAACTTATAGAGATTTCAGTCCATTTTCACAGGAATATGGACTGGGTGGTGTGGCTAACGGACAACTGTTCATGGTGGCCACAGGTGACGCAAGTGAAAAGGAAAAAAGGGGTAAGCACACCTTCTTCCCTCCTTTATATTGTCTGCCAGCTACCTGCCCCTGGGTGGGTGCAGTATTCACACCACCAATTCTGATGCTAGAAAATGAACCAATCACAAAGACTAGACTCAGCCACCTTTGAAAGGCCCACCTACCCATGACCGCATGAGGCTATGGGGGAAGGCATCCAAACACAAACCATAACAAACCTCCTAAGAAAACACAAAGACCAGCAAGATGTCAAGTATGTGCTGCCAAAGAAGACAGGAAAACAAAACACATGTGTTATCAGTGTAACTGACACTCACGTATGGAACATGCTGTTCTCATGTGTGAAAACTGCCTTAGGTGTGATAATTGAAGATTATTTTTGTGGTAGAGTTGAATTTGTATTCTCATCATAGTTCACACAGGAATTTATTTCTGTTATTTTTTAGATTTAGCAAGCAAACAAACAATTGATGTAGAAAATGTTGATGTTTATTCTAAACGCTCATTACATATTTGATATTTTATTTTATTGGTATTTCATTTTCCTGCTAGGCGCACACTGCATAATATAGTAGGAAGCTCCTGACAAAAGAGGAAGACGAGAGGTGACCAGAATGGCCTGCCAAACAGGGGAGGAAAGCTAAGCGCACGTGCTGTCAGTGTGAGACTTGTGTATGGTACATGCTGTTGTCATTTGTGAAGACTGACTTAATTGTAATAATTGGAACGAAGATTTTTCCTGTGGTAGAGTTTCATTAGTATTTTCATTGTACTTCACATAGGAATTCATTTTGCTGTTATATTTTAGATCCTGTAAGCAAGTAAACAGTTGACATTGAAAATGTTGTTTACTCTACATATTCATCACATATTAAAAACTTTTATTTTATTTTACTGATATTTTATTTTCCTATTAAGTACACATTGTTTAGTATAATAAAACTCATAAAATTAAAACTAATAATTCATCAATAGAAATACTCCTAAAAAATAAACCTGGTTGTTACACACCCCCATAACACACCTTTTAAAAAATTTTACTGCGATCTCCCCAGTGAATTTCTTTATAGCTTCTGTGGGTCTTCAAAAGGCTTCTTTTCTCATATCCTTGTTTTAAAATATTATTATGTCCACCAAAAAGTCCACACATGAATGTTTATAGCAGCTTCATTCATCACTGCCAGAACTTGGAAGCAGTCAAGTTTTGTTTGTTTTTCAGTACTGGTACTGAGCTAAATTCTGAGACCTTTTCATTTTTTATTTTGAGATAGACTTCCCCTAAGTCTCTAACTTGCCCAGGCCGGGCTTGAACTTGAGATCTTCCTGTTTCCACTTCCCAGAGTGATTAAATTGAAGGTGTGTACCACTATGCCACCAGCACAAGGTCTCTTTCCATAGTTGGCCAAGTGCAAACAATGGAATTGTACTCAATATTAAAAAGAAATGTGCTAACAGGCTATGAAAGCTTAAAGGAATTTAATACACATTGCCATATTGCAAAGTGAAAGAAGCCAATCTGAAAGGGCTATGTTCTATATAATTCCAACTTTATGACATTCTGGAAAAGAAGACAGTAAGATAATCATTGTTTACCAGGGGTTCTGGGAAAGGGAATGAGATTGACTAGGTGGAGCACAGGGGATTTTTGGGATAGGGAAGCTATTCTGTTGGATACTGCGATGGTGGATATATGGTGGGTATGTAAATTTGTCAAAGTCCAACACCAAGAGTGATCACTAACGTGGAACTGTAGATTTAAGGTTTTTTTTTTTTTTTTTTTTTTTTTTTTTTGTTTTGCGGCACCGGGGATTGAACTCACAGCCTTGCGCCTGCCAGGGCAAGTGCTTAAGCCACTGAGCCAAACTCCCGGCCCTGGAACTGTAGATTTAAGAAGAATGTATAAACACTGACTCATCAAGGGCAGCAAACACACCTCACCAATGCAAGATATTTCTCATAGGAAAAACGAGGCAGGGGTCTACAGGAACTCTGTACTTTCCACTCTGTTTTTCTGTAAACCAAAGACTATTTCTAAAACTAAACTCTATTAATTTTTAAAGGAGGGAAGAAAGGAGGTGAGGTAGAGTAAGAGAGGGTGAAAGAGATTAAAAGAAATGAGGAGGATAGAGTGGGAAAAAGGAGAAGAGGAAAATAGGGAGGCAGGAAGTGTAAGGGTCATGCGCATATGGTAAATGCCCTCCCTGTAAGAATTTACAGTTAGTTGGAGAGGCAGCCATGATACCTAAGTTGTTATCTGATATAAATGATCTGAGTAACATGAATATGCAACAATTTAAAAGCCTCATTTTAGCATAAGACTTTGATAATCTTTCCACGGCTACCCCATACAACTTTTATGGGGCTTTTATTCCTTCATGGTTCACCCAGCCCTGTTTTCTTTATCTGGGCATTTGAGATTTTTGGCTTTAAATCTTGTCTCTGGTTTCTCTGTATTTGTCAGTGAATTCGTAGACTAGAATAGAGATACATGATGTATAATAAAGTGTTATTAGTTGCAATAGATATGTAGAAATATATGTATGTAATTGCAAAGAAGGACTATGATATTTTGAAGCTTTAAACTATGTATGGGGCTGGGGGTGTAGCTCAGTGATAGCATTCTTGCCTAGCTTACACAAGACCCTAAATTCAATCTCTAGTACTAGGTGAAAAAAAAGCTATGTGTAAATAGGTGCACATTATGTATTGATACTCTCTGATTAATTAAAAATGTAGAATTTCTAGACTAATGACTATTTTAAAGAGATACAAATAATAAGTCAATAGAGGAAATAAAAATGGAATCATAATGCTCAACTGACATAAAAGAAAGCAGAAAAAAGACAAAAATGAAGAACAGATAAGATTAAATAAAAACATTTACAAGATGGAAATTTGAATTAAACCATATCAATAATTGCATTAAATCTGAATCACCAAAATATACATTTAAAGCCAGATCCTAAAAGACAGAATTGAGAAAATAAGACTCATTTACATGATGCCTTTAAAACCCCACACTAAAAATAAAGATATAAGTAGGTCAAAGGTAAGGGAATGTTATATTTTATACCATCAAATGAAAAATGGAGTAGCTGTACTATTATTAGAAAAAAAAACCCTTCAGAACAAAGACATTTATCAAGGATGAAAATGCCAATTCATCAAGATGATACAAAAATCCTAAACACATACACCTTTAGTAACACAGCCTCAAAACCTGTAAAGAAAAACCAAAAGAATTGAAAGGTCCTATTGCTGAACATCTACAACTATAGTTGGCAGTTTCAACATTTTCCTCTGAAAACAAGTAAACAGAAAATCACTAAGTAGACAGGTGACTTGAACAGCGCTGCTAACCAGCTTGTAGCACATGCCAAGTCTCAGAAATAGAACCCACGTTCTTCTCCAGTGCAGAGGAAGCATTCATCCAGACTGACCATATTCCGAGCCAGAAAACAAACCTTAACAAATTTAGAAGCATAAAAACTATATAGAGTATGTTTCTGTATTACAATGCTAGGTGCTGAAACCTTTAAGAAGCAGAGCCTATGGGAGCTCTTTGGGTCATTGCGGGTGTGCCTCAAAGGGGATGGGACCCCAACACTCTCTCTCTGTCTCTCTCTGTCTCTCTCTCTCTCTCTGTCCGTCTCTCTTTCTGTCTCTCCCTCTCTCTCTGTCTCTCTCACTCTCTCATGCTGTCTCTCTCTCGTCTTGGTCATGGGGTGAACAGAATTGTTCCACACCACATACCTTAGTATCTGAGTCTGTGTTCAAACAAAGAGGATGTAACATAATTATGAAACAACGGGGTAACTGTGAACTCATCCTGGATGTCTGATGATTTTGAATGTTTACTGGCTTTTTATGTGATTAAGAATAAAGGGAGAATCCTGCTACATTACAGCTACATGCTAGAATGCTTATCAGTGAAATCACATAGTGTGTAGATTCTTTTTCAAGATATCAGTAGAAGGGATAGAATGAAAATGAAACAAGACTGTCCATATATGATAATTATTGACACCTAATTATGGGTACATTGAGTTCAGTCCATTATTTCTTCTAGTTGTACTTATAATTTTCTACTTTATGGGTTTTTAAAATAAATTAACAAAGTTTTATCAAAATTTACAATATTTCAGTTTTTCCAAAAGTTTAAATACATTGGTTTAAATGGAATACTTCACAAGCTCTCAGTGAAAAAATAAGAGATAAGATTTATATTTGGTGGGGCTTGGCAAAGCCATCTTGGTGTAATTCCCAGATCCTGAGAAGTGGAATTATATTAAAGACTGGGTAATAAAATTTTTGCAAATCAAGCAGTATTCACTATTTTGTTTGCAAAAAAAAAGAAGAAGAAGAAGAAGAAGAAGAAGAAGACAGATGTATCCATTAAGGAGCAATTAAAAATTAATGGTATATCATTACATGGTTTGGGGTATTCTTCTTGGAAGTACAAAGAATTGAAAGACTTTCCCATAACAAAATTGTTCTCATTCCTGATTTATTTATGTGAACAAGATTTCTCAGTACTTACACTGATTAAAACAAAAATTAGAAACAGAATTGGTGCTGACCATTACTTCAGTCTCAGAATATGACACCATTCAGGCACACATGAAATATTTATGGAAAGTTCTTCTGTACATCAACAGACACATTCCCAAAATTAAAAAGTTGCCCATAAATTATGCTCCAAGTGTTGTGATATATTTATGTTGCTTCAATTAATATACACCAATAATATTTTAATTATAACTAAAGGAGAAGAAAAATTCATATTGAAAACCCTGTGGTCACTGATTTTTTTCAGTTTTCATATATATTTTTGTGGAAGAAATATACACTCAGGTGATCAAGATTTTTAGAGCATAAAAATCCATTAAAAGGTAGAATTCTGTGGGGAAATAAAGGCCAAGGAGAAAAAGGAACAGTGTAAAATTTCTGACTAGTAGAAAAATGCTTGCTCATGTATTTTTTTAAATAGCTGATGGGAGGCAACCCACTCGGGATCCCTTCTGTCTCTGTCTCTGACAGAAGCTTCCTTTCTCTCAATAAATATTTCTGTTCTTAAAAAATAAATAAATAAATAAATAAATAAATAGCTGATGGTTGGCATCTCATTACTGTGTTGCTTGTATTACACAGGAAATGTTTTCCAGAATAATGAGTAATCCTTTATTTTAAAATATCTATATTGTGCTAGAAATTACATCTTTTACAAATATGATGAGAAATTTTAGATGCTCAGTTTAAAATCCTCAAAACAGTACCTAGATTTTAAAAAATTCTTGTAATTGAATAAACAAGCAAAAAGTTTGAAGAATATTGCCCCACAGAAACCCTTACACAACTGCATGAAGATATTTGTTATAAGAAAGCCCATGGTATTAAAAACCCAGAAACAACCCAAAAGCTCACCAATGGTGGAGCTGTAAAATACTGATTCAGTGATAGAACGATATACAGTGCAGCTATAGAAATGAAAAAACTATGATTACCTCCACTGACATGGATAAATCTCACAGAGGTTGAACCAAAGAAATACTTCCCATCCCCCAAATAGAATCTGATCTCATTTTTGCTAAAGTTGGAAAAAGTTAAATAATTTTATATTTCAAAGCAACAGACATATGTAGTAAAGCTATAAAGAAAGGCAGGGGAATAATTACGACAAAGGATAGGATAATGGTTTCACCCTGAGGAGGAAGAAGGTGCGGTAATCACGGAGGAATTCTTGGAGGTGGGGTCGGGGCCTCCAAGAGCAATGAATGCTCTGTTTCTCAAAATGGGTGTTTTCTCCGTGGATTCTCCTGTTGTACAAGTAGTCTTATATGTGTATGATATCCTCAATTAGAAAATCACAACCATGCTGAAAAGCATAAAACAAAATCTGAACTAATAGAAAACCGTAAGGTGATCCTGTATGAAACATGCTTACCACAATAAAAATATACATTCTTCCAAATATGGTATATACAAGGGGTGATCAAAATATGTAGTGTTTTTAAAAGTTTATTTCAGGCAAAGATGCATTGCCACTAATCCCCCTCAAAACACTCTCATTCACTTCGAACATACTTATCTCATCATTCTTGTCGCTCTTTGAAGCAGTTCTGGAGGTCCTGTTTCATAAAGGTCTTCTTTTTTTTTTTTTTTTTTTTTTTTTTTGTGGTACTGGGAATCAAACTCAGGACCTCACACTTCTGAGGCAGGTGCTGTGGCACTGAGGTACATCCCCAGCCCTTGTGGATATATTTAAGAGGTGTGATGTTTATTGTGATGTTGCTGCCAAGTGCCATCCAATAGAAAGGCAGGCTCGTAAATACATGACAGTGTGTCTTCAGCCATGTTATTCACCAGATCTAGCACTGTGTATCTTCTGACTCTTCCCCAAAGTGAAAATGACCACAGAGGTGAAACGCTTTGAACTGATTCAGAACATCGAGGCAGCCGTGACAGCACAACTAAAGACACTCACGAAAGAGGACTCGGGAGCTGCTTCAGAACGTGTCAAGAATGACGGGAAGAGTGTATTTGAAGCAAAGGGGAAGATTTTGTAAGGAATTAATGGAAACGTGTATTTTACTGAAATACAGTTTTAAAATATTTACCATATTTTTTGATGATACCTTGTTAGTATCCAATTCCTGTTGAAATCTGTACTTTTCCTTCGGGCTCCATGGAGTGAAAAAAAAAAAAAAGAAGAAGCTTGAACACAACCAAATCAGTCTAATGTCAGCCTTAGAGTAGATGAATAAATCAGCAGCAATGGGCATGAACCTCAGTTGGTAACGGCTTCACATAGGACAAGGGCGGGGAAAGAATGGCTTTTTAAGTCAGCGGTGTGACCCCAATTCCAAACAGATGAATAAAAGCTAGACTGCCAGTCACACTCTATAAATTCCAAAAAGGCTTAAATCCACATCTGTAAAAAAGTAGGACAATGGAAATCTTAAATAAAATCTAGAAAACTATATGTACAATTCAAAAGTTGGGCAAGAAGTTAAACAGCCAGAAATTATAAAATAAAAGGTAGTTTTAAAGTTTTCATATAGCAAAGGTGCCATTACTGAAGTTAAAGATGAAAAAGTAGATTTTTAAAAATAAAACTTTAAGCTTTATGTTACAAAAACAGCTCACAAAAATAAGCATGTGCACATCTGTGCAGACCGCTCACAAATGAACAATAAACAGCCACCATAGCTAGGAAAAGATACCAACTTCACCAAGAGTCAAGGAAGTGAAAATTAAAGCCATTTACAATTTTTTAAAAGTTGAAACACCTACTCCTGGCAAAAAGTAATGGTGAGGCTGGGGAGAAAGGACAAAGAATGCTTTAATGCATGCACTGCTGTTGAAATGGAAGTTATTACAGCCAATGTGCAAGGCTCTTCGATAAAATTTATTTCACTTTTAAATATTTATAACCTCAGTGCAACAATCAAACAGTTCATCTCCCTGCAGTGAAGGCTCCAGTGAGGACAGTTCAGCCCTGTGTCATTTGTTACAGACGCAAAAATACAGCAATGGCAGCAAAAACTCAAGGTGGGGTAGATATCGCTGGATAAATTCCAACACACTCTTATTGTGGAAATATTAGGCAATCATTAAAAAGGACTGTGAGGACAACTAAAATTAAATGGACTGACCTTGCCACCTGTTGTTGAGGATGTAGAATAACAGGTATGATCACTTTGGAAAACAGGTAGCCAGTTCCTTAAAAAGGCAATATATATCCACTATAGGATTCAGCCACTCTGCTCCTAGGTATAATCCCAAAAGAAAAGAAAACACATGTCCATAAGAGTCTTGTGCCTGATCCTCACAGGAGCTTTACAAATAATAACCAAAAATTGGAAACAACCCAAATGTCCATCAACAGGGGAATGGATAAAGTATAGTTTGTCCATACAGAAGGACAGCACTCTTCAATAAAAGGAAATGCGCTACTGATCCCCACGACCACATGGACAGATCTCAAAACCAAGTACTGAGTGAAAAAAAAAAACATCACACAGTCAACACCTGCTGTGCTGGCTTCTTTTAGACACTGCACAATTCCACAGGTGTAGAACTCCAGAAAATGCATGCTAGTGCCTAAGAATGGGGGTTCAGGAGGGAAGACTGTGGGGGACATGAAGACACTTGTGGAGGGTAACAGTTATATGTCACAATTTATCAAACTGTACAGCTTTAAAGATGTACATGCAATCCAGGGTATATCAATTATACCTCAATAAAAACATGCATATGTAACTGAATAAATTGGAACAAAACTATAAACTGTCATAAGTGGCCATAACAGTGGATATGAATGTGTATATTTTTCCTACATATTGTACTTAGCACACCATAGTCCTTTCCATTCTGCACATTAAACTGTTCTTTCATGCTGTGTGAATTTCTTTTCACTCTTCTTTTTTTCCTGCTCTGCCCCTTTTCAAAGACTATTACCCAAGACGTTCCACCTCTTGTGGGGTGCTCTTTGGTTGTGACCTAGTCTCCCATATTTTCTATTTCTTTCTCTTTTTCATGATTTAATTTTTCTGCTTTTCCTTGGGATTTTTAACTTCGACAATTATTTGTCTATGCACACAGTGAGGGTTTCTTCCGATTTTTCCTGTACACAGTACCTCTTACGGACTCCACGGGCAATGTCTCAATATACCATTGTCTTGATCTCGCTGAATATGTTATTTGGATTTTCTTAACTTCAGCTGCTTTTCATTTTTTTTAAAATCAGTTCTTTTAGTCTCCCAGGGTCCCCACGAATCTGGTGATCTTGGACTTCCTGCCCACACTTACGGTTTAAGAAACAGGCAGTGCCACATGACATAAAACATGCATCACCTCTGCCTTTTGTACAAGTATTTTCCCTCCCACTGGGTTTCTCTCTTCTGACTCAGTCTGACTCAGTCTCTCCGACTGGGCCCCTCAATTCGCACACCATCCAAACAAGGAGTCCTTTCTCCGCAGTGCTTAGGCCCGTTTGAAACTTGAGTTCACCCCAGACAGACCCTTCACTTATTTTAGAGAAAGGCTTTTTGTCTTGGCTTGACCCACTCTGGCTTTTTTGCCTGGTAGAATCATTGCATTCGGTGGGTGCTGTTAAAAATGGCCAAAGTAGATAGGTTTTGTGACAAAGCTGGTTCAGTGCTGGTTAGAGAGAAGGTAGGCTCAAAGGGGTAAATCTTTCTTCAATTTTTAAAATGTCTTTAATGGATCGTGTACTTGTTTGATTAGGGAATATTCAAAGCATATGAATAAGGATACGATGAAAAATGTCCCCCCACCACTTCATTTTCTAGATGGTCAGCTTTTTCCCTAGAGGAGTCACTGCTGCTAATTTGGATATTTCCCTCCAAAATGACTCTCTACCTAAAGAAAAATGTAAATGTAGTATTTAGTATGTATGTATATTCTGCACACGTTGCAAAGACTATACAACTTGTTATGCCACACGTGTTTTTGTAATCCAAATTCTGCCATTGTTCTTCTAACAGACCACTACTCCGTGAGGAAATCTGGATTACAAAAGCCACGTCGGGGCGTCAATTACTTTCCCCTGGTACTGCATTCTGTTCCAGCGCAAAACCAAACCAACGAGAAGCTCACCAGTAGGTGGCGCCCTCGGACTAGAGGTGACGCCCACCCTCCCTCCTCTGCGATCGTCTTGGGCATTGGAAGTGTTCCAAGGTTCCAGGATGTTTGTGCATTTTTGCATAACCCAGTAGACTTTTATTTTTAACGTGAAGAGAGATTTCATTATGCTTTCACTATACAGAATTAACTTTTTATTGTGCTAATATTTTTTAGTAAGATCTTTTCACTTCTGCTAGTCTTCTTCACCAAGTGGCACCCATTTTCAACAATGAACGCCAACCTTTACTTGTTTATGGCTCTGTTATGTTTAACGCGATAGTTGAAGGGTTAGAAAGATTTTCAGAGATACGTATGTTGTAATAGAAATTTCCATAGTGTTCTAAACCACCCCAGGTTACAAAGTAAATAGCTTATTATACATCCTGCTCTGTGCTGTGCTTTTTTTTAAAAAAAAATTTTTTTTATTTTAAAAAGCAAAACAGACAAAAGGGTAGAAATAATACAGAATTTCAAAAAAAAAGTAAGAAATCAATACTAGTTAATATAATACATATTGTTATCTTAGAAGTAGTTGTTCAAGTTACAAGATCTAGGCATAAAAAGTGATCAGACAATCAAACAATGACAACACAAACTATTCTATTTGATAAACTAGCAGAGAATTAGTAGTATAGTTCACTATCTTGCATACTTACACATACATACAGTTATATGTGTATACTTACATACATACATACATACATACATATAATCTTTTATTTTTGAACAAGAAGGTAAGTACAGAATCCCGTTTGTTCTTTCTACAGCTTCATAGTACAAGTAGAGATGAGAAAATGAGATCTAGGCTTCTAATTCAATTCTTCATCTCTGCTATTACACTCAGGTAGCTTTCCAAGACTACTTCAGAGGCCCCAGAATCAATAATCCACCTGGACTGTGTCCTATATATATATATATTCACATATATATTTCCGTATATATTTCTATTTATTTATTTATTCACTTACTTAATTGAATCCCTCCCGCTTCCCTGTCCTCAGGTGATGGCATTTCCTCATGGTCCAAGCTATCAGGAACATCTGGAATCACCCCAGAAACAGCACCCCATTCAGGAACCCCCTAGGACCAGGTCCTAGAGATTCTGGAGGAAATCAAATAAATGCCAGGTACCATATTCTAGTGTCTCATCCTATTAGGAACTCATTCAATGACAAGCAGTATAAGCAAAAATTTTTCTAATGATCACATACTACAGTGATCAAGAATCAGTCTGACTTCAGAAACTGCTGAATTCAGGGTTCAAGCAGTATCATGTGGGGCAGGGGGGACTGCAGCTCCCACTTCTAGGATCTGACTTCAACAGATGTCTCCATTCCCCAGCTCCTGGGTGGTCTGGGGTAGCTCTAAGTGAATGTCTGTCAGGACAAAAAGGCTGCAAGAGCTCCTGCTCTGTAGGTTTCCAGGTTCAAGTCCAGTAGAAAAAGCCTTAGATTTACTCTGATGTGACCAACTGAGGTCAAGTGTCCACTCCTCAATCATCACACAGGAGAAACGATGTACAGTTTGAGCTAAATTGGGTCACACACATTTTTCAAGGCTTTTTGGCTACTACACTGCTAGAAAAATTCTTGCATTAAATTTGTTTTTATTGATTTCCAATTAATTTACATTATTATGTTCAGATAATTTAGGATCCTGAGCGCCTTACTTTGAGATGCAAAAAATCTGAATCTGTTTTGAAGATGCCAAGCTAGATAACTTGATTTCTCTTTCTTCATCATCTTTGGATGGGATCAGGACAGAGAACTGTTAAGCCTGGTGTTTCTTGAGCTTTACCTGGGGAACAAATGGTTGTCTTAGTCTGTTTTGTGTTGCTGTAACTAAATGACTAACCACTGGGTACTTTATAAAGTAGAGATTTATTTAGTTCATGGTTCTAGAAATTCAAGACATGGTGCTGGTGTCTGTTTGGTTTTGGTTAGAGCCTCACAGTAGGAACATATACAGAGAAGTCGCATGGCAAGACATGAAGCAATAGAAATTTGAGGGAGGTACCAAACACACTTGTTACCTACCAAAGAAAGTGCTGGGAGAGGGATAATGCACTCCAAAGGGAAAAACATTAACCTAACCTTTTGTGTGATGGTAGAGCCCTATGACCTGATTACCTTTCAAGAGGTCTCAATCATAAAGCTTCCACCATTGCTTAACATCATCAGATTAGGAATGGAGCTTCCAGCCCATGAGGCTTTGGAGATCAAATCATGTTCAATCCATAGTAGACAGGAAACAAAAGAGGAAAACCAAATAACTGGACTATGTCAGCCTTTAAAAGTTTTGTGCATCAATGGGCAATATTAACAAAGTAAAAATTCAACCGAAGAATCAGAGAAAGTATTTGTAAATCATATTATGTCAAAAGGGTTTAATATCCAAATATATAATATGTGGAATACTACCACATCACCCTCCCCCACACCAGCTGTGATTGTGCTTACTTGCAAGCAGTGCAGGCTGTACAGAGGTGACTTCCCTAAGGTGGATTTCAATTTGATTCATGAATCTGGCCAAGGCCCTGTCCTGAAAGTAGGTGGTTGATGTCGAACTAGCATTGTTTATCACCAACGGCCATGGCTGAGCTCAGATAAGTGGGCCATGATACTGTGGGGCAAAGGTGTGACCTATCATCTCCACTGAGGCCTGCGTTACTCCAGAGGAGAATTCCTTCCCAGAACCTGCTACAAAACAAGTTACTCGTTAACCATAACCTAAATCTGACTGTTCGGCCCCTTTCACGAGAATGCTTTGTTCCCTCTATTACAAGCCTTGCCAGCCTAGCCAGTTGTCTAGCACATCCAGTTGCCATTTCCCCAGTGTGAATGTGATCAATAAATACCAAGATTCTGGTTGCCTCATGGCCTTTTGTTCCCTGAGAACAACTGGGCATCCCAAGTGCTAGTTAGTTTGCATTCCACCTCTTTGTCCTTTCCCTCTAGCTGCGCACTGTAACACCTTGCAGGAGATTGGAGTCCACTGCAGGGGTCTCCAATAACTGGCACCATGGAAGGGGTCACTAATTATAATGAACTACCACAACTCAACAACAACGAAGTTTAAAAGGTCAAGAATTTGGTTGAACTTTTCCCAAAGAATATATAGGAATGGTCAATAAGCACGTGAAAGGATGCCCAACATCATTAATCACTAGGGAAATTCAACCAGAACTACAGTGATTTACCACCTCACACATGTTAGGTTGACCAGTAACAACAACAAAACACACGCACCTGAACCTAAGGATTGAAAACAACAAGGGCAAGGATGTGGAGATGGAGAGCTTGCAAGTTGCTAAGGAAAGTGAAACGGTGGAGCTGCTGTGGAAAATAGCACAGTGGTTCCTCAAAAATTCAAACATGGAATTACTGCACAGTTCATCAGTTCCACTTCTGAGCATGTACCTAAAAGAAGGAACTCAAACAGGTATTCCCACATCAGTGCTTAGAGCAGGCTTATTTATAATAGTCAGAAAGTAGAAACATCCAAGTGTCCATCAGAGGAAGGATAAACAAAAGATGGTATGCACATACAGTGGAATATTATTCAGAATCAAAAGTGAATGAAATTGTTTTATTTATTTGGTTGTTTGTTTTTGTGGTGCTGGGAATTGAACCCAAGGCCTTGTGTATACAAGGCAAGATCTCTACCACTGAACCATATCCCCAGTCCATGAAATTCTGACATATCTGCAAAGATAAGCCTTAAAAACATTATGCTAAGTGAAATAAGCCAACAATAAAATGACAAGTAGTCTATGACTACACTTCTGTGAGTTACCTACAATAGTAAAAATCATAAAGAGACAAAGTAGAATAATACTTATTCAAAGGCTAGAGGGAGAAGGCAATAAGCTATTGTCTAATGTAGACAGAGTTTCAGTTTGGTATAATACAAATTTTGGCAATGGATCATGGTCATGGTTACACAACAGTTTAATAATAAAAATTTAAAAAATAAATAAATACAGCATCATTAGTGAGAGTTGATAGAAAATCACAAAGATTTCAAAATTTGGTGCTAATTCCTGTAGAAAATAAAAGAATGTAGTAAACTTAAAGCATGTAAAGGTGCAGATTACCACTGGTATGACTCGGGGGTAAAGTAACATCAAAATATAGAAATATTTGGAAAAGAAAGCTGTTTGACATCTAGAAATTTGTAATGGAATTTAAAATTTAATGAAATGTTTAAAAGCAGATTACATATAACTAAAACCAAGGTTAGCAACTCAGAAAATAATTATGGAGCGTCTAAGCAGAATATAACTGAAAAAATAAAGGGATGAAAAATGAAAAAAAAATATCAGGGTTTAGGAGATAAGGAAGCAGAGTGAGAAGGTCCAGCCCACTTCTGGTCAGAATTTCAGGACGAAATATTGGAGCGCATGTGGAAAGCAGTTATTCAAGTGGATAATTCAGAGACTTGTACAGAATTGAAGAAGGTAAGTGTAAAGTTCAAGACTAAGAATCCTTTAAAATAATTCCTCTGGAGTAATTTTCAGGGGACAATAAATCCAAACACACACCTATGTATTCTAAGCAAGTCTTCAAAATACCAAAGTCAAAGGAAAGATCTTAAAAGCAACCAGAGAGAAGATAAGACTTCCCATGAAAGACATCTGTTATGGTTTATACATTGTGTCAACTTGAGAAGTCTAGAAGCTTAATTAACTAACTCAACAGCCCTACATCCTGGGGTGTAGAGCACAAGCAGTTACCTGTTCATTGTGTCAATTTGGGAAGGTCAGAAGTTTAGCTGAGAGACTCAGCAGGGAGCCAGGGTTCTTACTCTGTAAACATCCTCATCCTGTGCAAAGGAAGGCAAGGAAGTTTGTGAATGCTACACCCACCCTGGGTGGGGGGTGCTATGTACAATATAAGGGAGAAGAGGCTTGCTTTTGCCGGCTTTGACTCTGGCTGCTTTTGGTTGGCTGCTGCCTTGCAGTGTGGCCCCTGTGTCATGCCACCCTGCCTTGGAGCCTGTTGATTATGGACTGAAACCTCCAAAAACTGTAACATAAATAAACCTTTCCTTCCCTAATTTTGGGTGTCAGGTATTTTGTCTCAGCAACGAGGGAAAAGTAACCAAGACAACATCTGATGGCAGTTGAGTGATACCTTACAGTGTCCCTGGAAAATACAGTGAAGCTAGAATTGCATATACTGCACACTGAAGCTGTCTTGAACCAGGTATAATGGAGGGTGAGGAGACATTAAACAATGAGGCAGTGGGGACTGAAGAGTGGAGCTGAATGAGACAAACCCTGAACATGCTCCCAGCCACACCCAGGGCCAATGGGCAACTATAATGTCCTCTTCCTGCTACCTGACACAAGAGGACGGGCTGACCAATGAACACAAAGCCAACAAATATGACCAAGAGATTAAAAGCAAAGACAGATTTATTACTCACAGCAAGCAATGAGAGTACTGGAGATAATGCTCAAAGTAAGGTCTCCCTGAACAAAAAAAGAAGGGTCTTATACATATTCATATAGGCAAGACTCATCATCGCATGCAAAGGTCTGCAGATTCCCAAGCATGCTCAGGTAGAGGTCATATGGCACTTGTCAAAAACAAACAAACAAACAAAAAAAAACAGATTCAAACACGTCTGGGTGGAAAATGTATTATTAAATGGTCAAATCTCCTGTAGGTTATCTGAAAAGAACAAATCAGGATGATTCCAAGGTTTTTTTGTAATTTATTGCATGTTTCTCTAAACAACTTTACCTAAGAGAGAGGAGAAGACAGGAAAGAGACAGAGAGAGAGAGAGAGAGAGAGAGAGAGAATATAAATAAAGCTATAGCAGATTTTTGCCCCATAAGTAAAGGAAACTGCCCCAAAAATGCCTCTTCAGCAGCTAATATTCCTAGTTTAGATAGAAAAATTTTTTTTGGTAAAAGTTAGTTTTCCTAATACTTAGATACAGTTTTTCTGCAAGTATTTCTTTGGATCTGAGGTTCTGGAATCTTCTCTGCAGAGCTAGAGAGTTTACCCCATCACCCAGAAACATCTGCAAAGACAATTCTGAGGCTTTGTGGGAGTAAGTCACTCAGGTAAAGTTGTTTAGAGAAACATGCAATAAATTACAAAAAAACCTTGGAATCATCCTGATTCGTTCTTTTCAGAGGCTTGTGGGAATATATATATATATATATATATATATATATATGATTTCATATATATATATATATATATATATATATTCCTGCTACAGGAAAGCTCTCCCTCTCCCCACATTTCATACTGCTCTCTTTTTGATATACAGTATACTTTTCCAGGAATTCTCCTGATTGACCCAAGCAGGTAACACGGGAAGGTCAGAGAAATTTCCAGGTGCTTCCCAGACTAAGCAACAAGGAACAGAAGTGGCCACCACCCATAGCATATAAATAATGACCACAAACATCAGCTGGATGGAGGCTGAGCCAGGGGTGCCAACCCCACTCCGCCCCAATCCTGCAATCTTGCCCTGCTCTCTTCTCTGTCCCATCTGGAGTGGAGAGGAAAGACTGGTGGGGACAGAATGGGGAGGAAGAATGTCACACCCACGAGCATTCTTTCCTGTGCCCTTCTAGTTCAAGCAGCAGGTCTACTGGGGCGGGAGGCAAGGCAAGCTCTGATGACTGACATTTTTTAAATGAACAGGGTTGGGCCTAAAGCACCAAATAGAATCTAGAATCTGGTCCTGATGTTGAAGGACCTGTGATCTAGTAAGGAAACGACAAGTTAACAACACAGAGTTAAAAGCAGTGATTAGAAAGAGAGAAAAAAAAATTTCCTGTTTATGTTCTGAATGGTTTTAAATCCTTAGATAAATATAGTATACATAAACAACCTGGTGATTATTTGCATGAGGGGCCATGAAGTCATTTCCATCTGTGGATAGTTTCACAACCAAGATGGAATTGCGCAGTCAGATAGTTGGCTTTCAAAAGTCAATGAATGTGAGGGTGGAGAGGCAACATCTGTTGATGTAAAAAAGAGAGACTCAGAAGTTTCTAGGCTATTCACAAGGGGAGAGAGCAGAGCAGACAGACACAAAGGACACGGGCAGGAAGAGGTCAGATAGAAAGGAGACCATCTTCCCTCATACATTCTGAAACTTCACAGGGGAATAAAGAAGTTGCCAGAATCTGACATAGACCATTTCATGCAAAAACAACCGAAACAGAGTTGACATTCATTTGCCAGAATGCAAAAAGAGAAGAACGTCTGTCTGACCTGACCAGTGTAGAAACTCCAAAGGACAATAATTATCACCATCAGGAGCAAAGCCGCTGGACCAATGCCTTGGGCTCAACTCCACTTGCATTTTGCTACTGAAATTCCTTGCTAAAAACCCATAGTGAGCAAATCATAAAAAGGAATAAAACAGAAGTTAAACTCAAAGCATGTAATTCCACATGCAAATTTTATTTTCGCCAGTGGGCCATCAAGAAGTGTACACCAGAGCATTTAAAAAATTCCCAAGCACACAAGATCTGGGGTCTCAGGACAGTCAAATTCCACTCGGCCTATCTGGCTTGAGGGGGACACGTTTTCTCTTTAGCAGGCTCCTGATATTTCCCATGTAACGAGCTAATGAATCACATTGTGAACAGCAAGAATTGGGACCACCAGAATCTTTCTACAGAATTTAGAAGTGAAAAAAAATCAGCCTTTACCCCAGCCCCTACCCCCAAAAAGGAAAGAAAATTTCATTTGTTCATTGAGTGAATATATATTGACACTCCACATGAGGCTGGGCACAAGACATAGGCCCAGCTCAGTTTTCGTGGTCCAGGAAATCTATGACATCTTCACTCCCCACCACCTGTTCTGATGGTGCCAATGGGTCAGCATC
>RJWM01005827.1:0-88751 GCA_004363535.1 Dasyprocta punctata | reverse complement strand
TCATGCATTCGGGTCTCTAGTGGGACTCTTGCATGATATTGCTGTGGGATCCAGGCCCTCGGCTATCCTGGGTCTTAGTGTTGTGGACAGATCTTCCTGCACCGTCTCATGTTTAACTTTGGGTGATTATTATAAAACAGTATTACAAACCCTGTGTCCTGTATGTAGTTGTTCTCCCTGTAACCCCTGACTACAACAATTATTATTTTAGATAATTGCATAATTTAAGCAATCATTTAATTTAAATAATTACACAATTTAATTAGTTACTTAGATAATTACACATTTAAATATTTATTTGCAAAATTATAAAAATATGCTGGTGATTTTGTCAAGATAAAAATTGCATAGATACAAAATAAACATTAATATAAATTTATCCACTTGTTTGTATAACCGTCATCATATATTTCTAAGAATTTCAAAGAAAATATTTACATTTGATTCATAAGTACGTATGCCAAAATTGATTCAGCTTCATTTACTTTTAAGCTTACACTTAAGCTTAATTTTATGGTTACATCTGCATTTCACTTCACTTTGACTTCAATACTTGGAAATGTGATTATAGTACTGTGAAACTATCTACCAAAAGGATTTCCAAACAACTCATATTTAAATTTCAATTAAAACATATATTTACTGTATCTGTCTATATATTTGCTATATCTATCTATGTGTATCTACATTATATAGTAATTATTGTTTTTAGAAAACAATTATGTTATTTCTTTGACATTAAGCTACAGAGTAAGTTACTCAGAAATAGTTTCTCAGCACCTTCCACCACCCTGGAAACTCTGTAGCTGGTGGACATACATGGCAGCACTCTCCCTGATCGTGGAGACGCCAACAGCCCAGGAGACATCAGCCACCTGTCCACCACATGCAGAACCCCGGTGGACAGGTGGAAGCCTCTACAACACCTCACCCACACAAAAGATCTCAGTGGGCCTGCAACATTGCAGTCAGTTTCCCCCTCAAGTAGAGGACCTCAGTGGGTCAGCAGGAGCAGCAATGAGCCCTCCCCTTTAGTAGTAGGACTTTGGAAGCCCAACAAGACTGTGGGTGAGTCCTTCCTCCATACAGAGAACATCAGGTGGGTTGAAGAGAGACCTGACAAGGCCTCCCCCAATCTGGAGGAATTTGAAAGGGCCTAGGAGAACCCCAAGGACACAATAGGGTTCCAGCTGATGCACACAATATACGCTGGTAAATCTAGCAGCATGAAACAGCCTAAAGCCAAGGTAACAGTAGGAGATAAGGGTTGGCTTACTTCAGTACCTCTTGGCTAGTCAGTTTAGGGAGAATATAAGACTCACTCAACAGGATTTGCAGGAGGAATCCAGGTGACTGGCCCCTTCCCTGCATTGAGGGACTCAGCAATTGGACAAAAATCACCCATACAGTAGGACCCTAAGACATACATGACAGTCATTAGAGACTAGTGGGATTGAAAGACCAAAATATTAACCCAAGAGGTAAAAATGACAAGACAAAAAAGAGAAATGCAATCTCAAATGTCCAGTCTATCAGGAACAAATACAGAGTACATTGATATAGAGGACATTAGAAGTCACACACCTGAAATTTCTGAAAAGATAGCAAATGAAATAAAGAAACAAATCCATGAGGCTATAGAGGAAATCAGATTAGAAATAATCTCTCAGGTAAAGAAAGAAATGATAACATTAGTAAAGGAATTACTCAACATACCTAGAGAAGACAGATTAAAAAAAGGTACGGGAGCATGGGAAAGTGATGGAAACCTTAAATGAGCAATTTAGGAAAGAAATAGAATGCATGAAACAAATTCAAAGAGATATCCTGGAAATAAAACACTCCATTGAAAGCTGACAAAACTGTTTAAATGAAGCAGAGGATAGATTTTCAAACCTTGAAGACAGGATCACAGCCAGCTGTCATGAAAGGAAAGAACTTGTAAAAATAACAATGGAGCATGAAATAACAATTCAACAGCTTCAAGATGAGGCAAAGAGAACCAATATAAGACTGAGAGGCATCAATGAAAATGCAGTAGTCAATGCATCTGACTTGAAAAACTATTCACAGAAGTGATAGTGGGAAATTTCCCAAAATGGGAAAAGAATCAGATATGCAGATAAGTGAGGCATATAGAATGCCAAACAGTCATAACCAAAATAAATCTATAGCCAGACATATAATAATTAAGATCCAAGACAAACAGCATAAAAACAGAATACTAAAAACTGTTAGAGAAAAGACACAACTCACCTATCAAGGAAAACTCATTAGAACCATGGCAGACTTTTCAGCATAAACCCTCAAGTTAAGATGAGCTTGGAGTAAAGTACCTCAAGCCCTGAAAGAAACAACTTCCTTTCAACATTGACGGAGAAATAAGGTACTTGCATGAAAAAGAGCAACTGAAGAAATTCATGTCTGCCAAGCCGACCATAGGAGGAATACCGAAAGACTAGAGAGAGACTAAAATGTTTACAATTCCTAGAACAACAACAGAAAGAAACCAACAGGCAGGGTAAGCAATTAAATGAGAGGGAAAAGTGGGAAACTAACAAGAGGAAAATAACAGGATGAAGTTAAATCAGTACATGTCTGTTATATCAATTAAGATAAATGGCCTCAATTCACCAATTAAAAGAAAAAGGCTGACAGAATGGATCAAGAAACAGGATGCAAAAACGTGTTGTATACAAGAAGTACTTCTGACTCAAAATTAAACTCAAAGACTAAAAGTCAAAGGCTGGAAAACAATGTGCCATGCAACAGGATCCCAGAAAAAAGCAGGTGTAGCTATTATGTTTGCAGATAGTGTAAACTTCAAACCAAAAATGATCAAAAGAGATAAAGAAAGTCACTACATACTTGTTAGGGGAAAAATTCAAGAGGAAGAGCTAACAATCATAAATATATATGCACCAAATACAGAAGCACTCAACTATATAAGGCAAATACTAATGGACATGAAAAACGAAATATGCAAAGACGCAATTGTAACAGGGGACCTTAATACCCCATTTTCACATAGAGATAGATCAACTGAACAAAAATTTGGCAAATAACAGAACTGAATCAACCCTGTGAACAAATGGATTTACTAGATGTTTACAGAGTGTTCCACCAAACAACATCAGAATACATATTTTTCTCAGTTGCACATGGGATGTTCTCTGAAGTAGACCAAATATTAGCCAATATAACATGCTTGCAAAGGGATTGAAATTATCCATTACATATTATCTGATCATATTAAATCAAAAATAGAAATTAATGGCAAAATAAACTGCAAAACCTACATAAACTCATGGAAATTAAATAACATCTTGAACAACCAATGGGTTACAAATGAAATTAAAGAAGAAATTAAACATTACCTAAAATTCAATGACAATGCAGATACAACATACCAAAATTTGTGGGATGCAATGTAATCATTCCTAAGAGGGAAATATGTAGCAATGAATTGTAACATTAAGAAAACAGAACAAGCACAAATAAACAACCTAAGGCTACAACTCAAGCTTCTAGGAAAAGAAGAGCAAGTCAAACTCAAAGATCATAGAAGAGAGGAAATTATACAGATCATAGAAAAAATTAATGCAATTGAGACTAAGACAATAATGCAAAGAATTAATGAATGAAAGAACCGGTTATTTGAGAGAATAAACAAAATTGATAAACCTCTAGCTAACCTTATCAAGAAAAAAATGGAAAAACTCAAATTCATGTGGTAAGAAATGAAAAGGGAGAAAGTACTACAGATCCCATGGAAATTCAGAAGATCCTGAATACCTACATTGAAAATCTTTACTCACATAGGGTGGAAAACACAGGGGAAATGGACGAAATGCTAGAAACATATGAATTACCAAAGCTGAATCATGAAGGTATAACAATTTTGAATAACCCAATATCAACCACTGAAATTGAAAATGTGATTAAATCTTACCAACAAAGTACAGCCCAGATCCTCATAGATTCACAGCTGAATTCCACAGGAAACTTAGAGAAAACTTAATGCCAATACTACTACCACCGAACAGGGCAGACAAATGAATAATCCATCAACGGGATTTAAGTCCAGTATTGTTTTCAATGAGCTGTTTAGTTTAATCCTATTCTACCTTGGTCAGCCTATCTTTATCATAAATGATGACAAAGACAGCTATTGTAAAGATAACAAAATTTATAAGGGTAGCCTTCAGTGATATATGATCACCTTGCTTCAAAACCAGGTATTACTTTCGCTGCTCTGTTCTGAGGGGTTTTAACCTATTTTAGTATGATTGTGTTATAACAGATGATATAGGCAACTGCCTTGAAGCTAACATGAGGCATTATAGAAATCAATGTTGCATTACTATGTATTGCCTCCATTACCTTATTTGTTATTGGTTTTATTCAGTACTATTTCATTCGACTATATTTGGCCAATTGGTAAGGGCATTTAGTTTGAAGACAGTAAGAGGTATTACAAGGGGAACCGAGGAAGGAAGGTATGAAAAAAAGACATAGTCTTATATAAGGGTATTCATAAGATAGTTTAAAAGTCTACACTACTAAATGCATTAACCGGTGAGAGAGAACAGTCAATATTCATAAGATCAGATCAATCCTGCATGTCTTTACCTGTCAATCTGAACAGCCCCCTTAATGGTAATGATATACAATGTTGCAACCACTGTAAAATTCCAACCATCTAAACTCCTAAACCTATAATTTTACATTATCAGATATGTTGCTGTTTATTGATCTCTTTAGTTTTTTGTTTCTCTTATGTACGACCATTCTTTTATCCTTTATTGGTTTCACTCTGCACTATTTCGCTTGATTATATTAGACCTGATGGTATGGGTAGTTATTTCAATGATAACAAGAGGTATTTCTAAGGGGAAAGGAAGGAAGGAAGGGAAAAGGAAAAAGACATAAATTTATAAATATGAATAAATAAGACAGATTAAAAACTGTATTACTAAATACAATAGCTATTGAAAAAGAAAAGTTAATATACTTGAACTGATAAATCTTACATGTCTATATCTGTCAATATGATCAACCCCTATGAAGGTAACGATATGTAATATTGTAACTACTGTCAAACTTCAACCACCTCAGTGTGTAAACCTAAAATGTTATCATATCAGATCTGTTGCTGTTGTCTGTCTTTTTTGATTTTTGTTTCTATCTTCTGTATCTATTTTCTCTTAAGTAAAAAAATAATAAAATAAAAAAATGAAGAAAAATAATAAAAAATAATTTAGACAAAAAAAGAGAAGAAATAGTTTCTCACAATGAAAATGGAGTTTTTGTCCTCAATTTTTTCTAATTACAGTACATAATACTCAAAATACATTTAAATTTTCTTTGACAAAATGATAGTTTACTTTTTTTTAGACAACAATTTCAACTATACATAAATTGTTTAAATACTCAAAGGCAACTTAAATATCCAGAATATAGAAAGTGTTCTTATATAATTCATTATAGTATTGTCCAGGGAATTATTGCATATAGAATTTTGATGATAAAAGTATAAGTCAAATACGAATTTAAAGATCACTAATCAAAAGGTGGGTTAACTATGAGGAAAAATTGAATTGCTTTCTTTTCATCCTTAAAATAAGCTGTAACTAACTGTAGCCTTGAAAAATAAATAATATTAGTTTAACTTTATTAATACTCATATTTAGGAAAATGCCTTCACTGTGTGTCACTGTGCTGTCAACAAATTCTTTTTTCTTATTTAAGAGAAAAAAGACACATAAAAGAAAGACAAAAAGCAAAGCAGAAAAATGACAACAGCAAATCCACAACAGTAACACTATAGGTTTACAAAACTAGATGATAGGAACTTGACAATGGTTGCAATGTTGCATATCATTACCTTCGACATGATTGTTTACATTAATAGATATAGATACGTAAAATTGATCCAATCATATGAGTATTAACTGTTCTTTCTCAATAACTAATACATTCAGCAGTATAGTCATTTTAATTATCTTACATATACATATATACGGATTTATGACTTTTCCCTTTTCCCTTCCTTCTTTCCTCCTTTTCCCTTTCCCAATTACTTTTGCTCTTTGAGCAATTTCTCACCCTTAAACAGTATTTATTGTACATTTAAGATCATATATGCTTTTTCAGTTTCTTACACCATGGAGAGAATATGGTATTTATGGTATATACACATGTAAGTTTGCTTTATCTCACTCATGAGCATGGTCTCAAATTGTAACCATTTATTTATAAAAGTCCCAATGCAATCTTTCTTTATAGCTGAGTAGTACTCCGTTGTATAAAAATACCACCTTGTTTTTATCCATTCCTTGTTGATGGGCACTTGGGTTGTTTCAAAGATTTGGCTATTACAAATTGGGTTGCTATAAACATAGGTGTACCAATATCACTGTGGTATGATGATTTCAATTCTTCTGGGAAAATGCCCAGAAGCTGGATAGCTAGGTTGAATGGAATCTCTAATCCTAGCTTCTTGAGAAATCTCCACACTGATTCCCACAGTGGTTGCACCATCCCACTAACAGTGGAGAACAGTTCCTTTTACTCCACAGCTGCTCCAGCATTTGTTGTTGAGTGATTTTTTATTTTGGCCCTTCTTTCTGGAGTAAGATGGAATCTCAGTGTTTTTTTAATTTGCATTTCCCAAATGACCATTGATGTTGAACATTTTTTTCATATATTTATTTGCCATTTGTATTTCTTTCCCTCAGAAGTGTGTATTCATCTCAGATGCCCATTTTTGGATTGGGTCCTTGAATTTTGGGGGCCTGATTTCTCTTAATTCTATATATGATTTAGATAGAAGTCCTTTGCCTGATGGACAATTGACTAAGATATTTTCCCAGTTCATGGGTTTTTTGTTTTTTTACGCTGTTGGAGATTTCTTTTGACATGCACAAACTTTTTAGTAAGACAAGATCTGATTTGTTGATTCTGGGAAGTATTTCCCATGCAGTTTGATTTTTGTTCATGAACTCTGCATACTCTTATGTCATCAAGATTTTTTCCTCATTTGCCTTGCAGCAAATTTAGTGTCTCTGTTTTAGTATTCACATCTTTGATCCATTTTGACTGTATTTTATTGCATGGTGATAGACCTGGATCTAGTTTTAGTTTATGGCATGTAGAAAGCCTGTTTTCCCTGCACCATTTGTTAAAGAGCCTATTTTCTTCCAGTGAACATGTTTGGCTTTTATGTCGAAGATGAGGTGGCTGAGAGTGTTTGCAGTTGTGCCCTTATTTTCTAATCTATTCCATTGATCTTCAGGTCTATTTTGATTCTAGTACCATGCTGATTTTACCACAGTAGCTTTGTAATATAGTTTCAAGCCAGGAATTGTGATGCCTCCTGCCTTACCTTTATTGACCAGAATTGCCTTTGCTATGCTAGGTCTCCTCTGGTTCCAGATGAATTTCAGGAATGATTTCTCTAGCTCTGTGAGGCATTCAAGTGGTATTTTTATTGGGATTGCATTAAATCTGTATAACAATTTTGGAAGCATGGCCATTTTCACAATGTTTGTTCTTTCTGTCCATGAACAGGGACTATCTTCCCATTTTCTGAGATCTTCTTCGATTTCCTTCTTTAAAGTAATGTAATTTTCACTGTATAGATCTTTTATTTCCTTTGTTAGATGGATTCCGAAGTATTTCATTTTTTTGGATGTTATAGTGAAGGGTGTGGTTTCCCTTATTTCTCTCTCAGTGACTTTGTTGTTTGTGTACAGGAATGCTATTGAGTTTTGAGTGTTCACCTTGCATCCAGCAACCTTGCTGAATTTGGTTATTGCTTCTAGAAGTCTTTTAATGGATTTTTGGAGGTCTTCTATGTAGAGTATCATATCATCTGCAAAGAGTGATAATTTTACTTCTTCCTTTCCTATCCTTATTCCCTTTATTTCTTTCCCTCATCTAATTGCTCTGGCTAATATTTCTAGAACTATATTGAATAGGAGTGGTGATAATGGACATCCTTGTCTTGTTCCTGATTTTATGTTGAAAGTTTTCAGTTTTTGTCCATTTAGTAAGATGTTGGCTATGGTTTATGATATATGACATTTATCAGGTTGAGGTAGAGACCATCTATTCCTACTTTCTGTAGGGTTTTTATCATGAATGGGTGTTGGATTTTGTCAAAAGCTTTTTCTGCATCTATTGAGATGATCATGTGGTTCTTTCTTGGCCCTGTTGATGTGGTGTATTACATTTATTGATTTGCATATGTTGAACCATCGCTGCATTCCTGGATGAATCCCACCTGATCATGGTATATAATCTTCCTGATGACTTGCTGTATTCTATTTGCCAGTATTTTATTGAGGGTTTTTGCATCTATGTTCATTAGGGAGATTGGCCTGTAATTTTCTTTTTTAGTTGGGTCTTCCTCTGTTTTTGGTATTAGGGTAATACTTATTTTCAGGAATGAGTTAGTGAGACTTACTTCCCTATCAATTTCATTGAAGAGTTTGAGGAGTGTTGGCATTAAGTCTTCCTTAAATTTCTTGTAGAATTCAACAGTGAATCCATCAGGACCTGGGCTTTTGTTTGTTGGTAAGGTTCTAATTACATTTTCAATTTCATTAGCTGAAATTGGCTTATTCAGCAGTTTTACATCTTCGTGATTCAGCTTTGGTAATTCATAGGATTCTAGAAATTTGTTCATTTCTTCTGTGTTATTGAATCTCTGTGAGTAAAGTTTTTTGAAGTAGGTATCGATGATCTTCTGTGTTTCTGCAGGGTCTGGAGTGATTTCACTCTTTTCATTTCTTACTGCAAGAATCTGAGTTTTTTCTTTCCTGTTTTTATAAGGTTGGCTAGGGGTTTATCAATTTTATTCACTCTTTCAAAGAACCAACTCTTTGATTGATTAATTCTTTGTATTGTTTTCTTAGTTTCAGTTGCATTAATTTCCGCTCTGCTCTTGATAATTTCCTCCCTTTTTTGCGCTTTGGACTTGACTTGCTCATTTTTTTCTAGAAGTTTGAGGTACATCATTAGGTTGTTTATGTATGTTCTTTCCATTTTTCTAATGTGGGAGTTTGGTGCTATAAATTTCTCTCTGAGGACTGCTTTCATTTTTTTCCCACAGGTTCCAGTAATTTGTATTTTGCATTTTCATTTGATTGTAGATATTGTTCAATTTCTTCTTTAAGTTCTTTTGTGATCCATTGATTTTTAGTAGATTATTATTTAATTTTCATGTGTTTATGGGATTTTTGTGGGTTTTTTGTCATTAATTTCCAATTTTACTGCAATTTGTTTGGATAACATGCATGGAATTATTTCAGTTTCTTTGCATTTACTTAAGCATGTTCTGTGGACCAGTATCGGATCTATTGTAGAGCATGACCCATGTGCAGCTGAGAAGAATGTGCATTCTGATGTTGATGAGTGGAGCACTTGGTACACATCTACTAAGTCCATTTGTTCACAATTTTGATTCAGTTCTGTTATTTTTTTTGCTGATTGTTTGGTGGATCTTTCTCTCTGTGACTGTGGGGTGTTAAGGCCCCCCATTATAACTGTATTATTGTTTATTTGGTTTTTCATGTCTATTAAGAATTTTCTTGCATAGTTTGGTGCTCCCATATTATATATATATATATATATATATTGTTATCTCTTCCTCTTGAAGTTTTCCCCTCAAATATGTAGTGACCTTCTTTATCTCTTTTGATCATTCTCAGTTTGAAGTTCACATTATTTGCAAACACAGTAGCTACCCCTGGTTTCTTCTGGGTTCCCATTGCATGGAGTATTGTTGTCCATCCTTTGATTTTTAGTCTGTGAGTTTCCTCTTGAGTGAAATGTGTTTCTTGTACACAGCATATTGTTGGATTTTGTTTCTTAACCCACTCTGCCTGTCTGTTTCTTTTTATTGGTGAGTTGAGATCATTTACATTGATTGATGTAACTGATATGTACTGACTCATCCCTGTCATGTTATCTTTCTGTTGGTGGTTTTCAACATTTTCTGTTTAATTATTTGACCTGCTTAGTGGCTTCCTTTTTTGTTGTTCTTAAGATTGTAACTCTCTTTGTCTCTTTCTAGAGTGTCTTTCAGTACTCTTTGTAGTGTTGGTTTGGTGGCCATAAATTTTGTCAGTTGTTCTTTATCATGGAAATATCTTATTTGTCCATTAATTTTTAAGGATAGTTTTGCAGGATACATCAATGTGGATTGAAAGTTGTTTTCTTTCAGAATTTGAAATACTTCACCTCAAGCTCTTCTTGACTTAAAGGTTTGTGTTGAGAAGTCTGCCATGATTCTGATAGGCTTACCTTCATAGGTGGTCTGTTTCTTTTCTCTGACAGGTTTTAGAATTTTTTTCTTGTCTGTGTTTCTGATACCCTAATTATTATATGTCTGAGTTAAGATTTATTTTGGTTAGGGTTAATTTGGGTTCTGTATGCCTCACTTAACCTGTGTATCAGATTCTCCTCCCCTGTTTGGAAAATTTTCTACTAATTTCTGCAAATAGTTTTCACAGGTCAATAGTATTGACCCCTGCTTTTTCACTGATGCCTTACGTCATTTCTCTTGGCATCGTCTTGCAGCTGTTGAATTGTTGTTTCCTGGTTCCTTGTTATTTTTAAGAGATATTTTCTTTCATGATCTTAAGCTTCCATTCTGTCTTTAATGTCTGAGATTCTTTCTTCAGCTTCATTCAAGTGGTTTTTCCAACTTTCAATGGAATTTTTAATTTCCTGAATTTCCCTTTGAATCTGTTTCATGCATTCTATTTGTGTCTTTTTTTGTTTATTCAAAGTTTCCATCATTTTCTTATGTTCTTGTATTTTTTTTATCTTGATCTTCTTTAGATACACACAGCATTTCTTTCATAATGATTGTCATTTCATTTTTTAGCTGAGAGATTATTTCTGATTTGAGTTTCTCTATAGCTTCATGGAGTTTTTTCTTTACTTCATTTGGTATCATTTCAGAAAGTTCAGTTTTGACTCCCATTGTCTTCCATTTTAGTGTCTCTTGGTGTTTGTTCTCAGTGGGCTGGATGACAGACTGCATGTTGCTCTTTCATTTTCTTATTTTTTTGTGAGACTTGTGTGACTGGGAAAGCAGCCCCTGATGGACTGCACTGGAACAGTATGCTGGCTAGAGCTTCTATCCTCCAATATCCCCATGGCTAGCTGGGGCACACACCCAGATTATGGTGCTGGACCCTTCTGTTCTGTGGTCTGTGAGGCTGGCTGCATTTTCCCCTTATGCACTTTGTCAGGTTGCTCTGGGATGCTGACAAAGCTTGTATCCTCCTTGTAACTAACAGTGTCACATCCCTGGAGCTTGTTGCCAGGGCCTAAACCTGGCTCTGTAGAGTTCAGAAACTCCACAACCCAGGTGGTTAGCAGAGACACAACCCTGGGATGTGCTTTTGGACCTTCAGCTTGGCTGGCTGGAGTTTGGAATCTTCAGGACCCAGGTGGCTAGGCAGAGCATCCCCTGGAGTGTGGCACCACCAGGACTTTGAGTCTGGCAGCAAGGAGTTCAGAGCCTCTGGAGCACAGGTCAAGCCCTGGCATGTCCCTGGCATATAGTGCTGGGGCCTTGCTCCTGGTTGGGTGGGGTTCACAACCCTAGAACCTGTGGTGGGGGGCTGCACCCCTGGACAATTGAGCTCTCACCTTGTGCTCTAATGGGCAGAGCTCAAGTTCTCCAATGCCCTGCAGCTACACTGGCCACTCTCTGATGTGTGGCTCCGGGACTCTGGGCTGGGCTGGGCTCAGTACCTCTGTGCCTTGTGAGGCTGGCCGGGCATTCCCCTGATGGATTGTACAGGGACACTGGACTGGGTAGAGCTGGATCCTCTGTGCAGCTAGTGAGGGTGCACTCCAAGAGTGTGTCAGTGGACCCTCTGCCTTACTAGGTGGGGGTCAGAATTCCTGGGTCCCAGGAGGCTAGGCAGAGTGCACTCAAGAGTGTGGCACCACCAGGACCTTGATTCTGGCTGTGAGGAGTTCAGAGCCTCTGGAGTGCAGACTTCTGTTAACAAATTCAGAGAGAAAGTTTCCTCTTTCAAATGGAAGTTGGGTAACATTTTTAACATGTGACTTAGAATTTATTATTATTTTTAGTTAAATATGATGATACAGTTCAGATATGCATAACGATCACATCCATCATAAGGAATTTGTACCTGTACATGATTTATCTTAGCTTCTCTTTTCCATCCCATCCCCCTCCTTGTTTTCAACCCCCTTCCTCTCCTTATTTACAAAACTTTGTTTCCATTTTATCCTTTTTCTCTCATTTTTAAATTTTCCTTTTAGTGAATACTTCTTTTTTTTTCTATCTTTTGTTTTGTTTTGTTTTGTTTTTTGCAGTACCAGGGATCAAACACACAACCTCACACCTGCCAGACAGGTGCTTAATACACTGAGTCAAACTCCCACTCCTTATTTTCCCTTTATAAGAACTTGAATTATGAAAAATTATCTGTAAATTATAATCAATTTATAATTCATGACTCTCATTTTAGAAACATATCACTTATGATATAATAATTTATGGAAATTACTGCAATATATTTAAAGTTGGCTTTATGACTACAAAATTGTTTATTGTATCAGATTTCACCTACTCTTACATAGCTAACTTTTTCCTCCAGTAGCATGAAACATTCTAAAAGCATCTTGAATTCCTTTTTTAACTTTTTCCTCCAGTAGCATGAAACATTCTAAAAGCATCTTGAATTCCTTTTTTTTTCCTGTAAAACATCCTACAACCAAATTATTACTGTTAGGCATTTTTTGTTGTTTTTAAAACTAGACATCTTACGTTAAAGAATTACATGAATTACGTAGGGACTTATTGAGAGATGAAATAGATAATAACTTAATTTTCATTAAAATACCTGAAATTGCCAGTTAGTGAAATTCATCTCAATGGCACAGCAGTGATTTAGAAAGACAATCATTTTTAGAGGTTAGATCAAATATCACCTACCTTCTCACTGTAAGTTTCCACAAAAGAAATGAATGCTGGTAGAATTTTCAGTAGAAAATTAGAACTTTACCATTGCTTCCTTAGAGTTTAAGAGCAAAGTGTATCGAAGTAGTTTCAATGACTATTCTAGAAACTTTTGTGAAATTCACATAAATCAGGAAAATACAGTGATCTCATTATTTTCCTTTTATTTAAGGAAATAATAATATCACAAGTGTTCTGTCTCTGTGAATTAAGGTAAGCATAATTGCATTTTAAAATCTTTACCTCCAAATTCCATTAGCTAGAGGAGTAAACCTATCTACTACTTTTTGAGGGCACAAGTATCAGTCCATAACAGTGTGCAAACAATAATTTGTATTTGAAAAGAGAAGTCTAGTAGCAATAAATTTATTTCACTGAGAAATTACTTAAATGAGAACTACTATATGAGAACTACTATAAAAATCCCATGTCATGGAACATAAAATCCTTTACCACTATAAAATAACAGTGTTTCTCATGGATAAGAAATGGGACTTACTATTTTCTTTTGCCTTTGAAACAAATACTGTAAAACTAATATTCTTTATTCTGAAAATATACTAGAGTTTGTCATTTTACTCAAATTTCTATGCATTAATTGCAATAAAATATATTTGTGTAGAAATTGTACTAATCTTTTAACATTTTAGTGTAATTTAGTGGTCAAATGTATTGTCTGTGCTGACCATACCAGTGAACACCTATAATCCTAGTACTCTGGAAAGTTGAAGTAGGAGTTCAAAACCAGTCTAAGCAACTGAGAAAAAAAAGTTCTTTTGAAATTTAAATAAAAATGATTGGAGATGTAACTCAGTGCAGAATACTATGCTTAGTCCTCACTACTGAAAAAAAAATGGCTATGGAGGATGTGGAGGCTGAATGCTATTAAATTATAGAAAAGTTTTTGGATTCATTTATTTCATTGTGAAAGTTATTTGCATAGTGAAAAAGTAATAAAAAGCTAATGTATTCTTAATAAACATTTTTTCTTTCCATTCTAAGTTGACAGATGACTTAGAAACTTGTCTTTTAATTTAAAGAAGGATAAAATGCAGATTCAATGATGTATTCTCCTTAAGATTGTAAACAATTAAGAAAATTCTTTTCCCCCTAAGATGAAAAGTTTACATTAGAAAAATATTCTTCTTTTTGTAAATCTCACCTGAGAATGAGAGGTTATTATAGAACATTCCTAAATAAGTATCATAATTTATTTTTTCTAGCTTACCTTGGTGCATGCCTTTAGCAACAGCTACTTCAGAGGTTAGACTGAAGATCATGAGTTGATTTTAGACCACACTGGGAGATTTAGCATGATTTTGTCTCCAAGAAAAACAAAAATAAATTTCTTTTCAGCTCTATTTCTATCTTGCTATGGACATTGCTTTTGCAGATGTAGTGTCCATTTCCCTTCATTTTCACATTCACACTAATAAGGAGGTGAAGGGTGTGCACATGGGACACTCACAGTTTTTGTGGTAATAAAACTTCTGATTTCATATACAAAAATAATGTCTGATATCAAAAATAAATTAATATATTCATTAAAATGTGTCAAGTGCATGATTTAAATGTCCATCCATAAATACAGATTCTCTATAGTTTAGTCTAAGTGTATCAATCCATGTATACCTCAGTTTATAGTATAAAATAGGAGTCAATCAGTTATGTGAATGTCTTAAAACAAACAAGTGTATGAAAAACTGTCATATTAAAATATTACTAATATTACATTTACTATATAATGAACACAATTTATGGGCCCTGTAAAATATTAAATCCTTACAAAATCTTGTGAGTTAATGCTATTATTAACCACAGTTTAAGGGAAAGGGTTTGAAAAAAGGAATTAAGATGTACCAACTCTCCACAAGAAACATAAATATATACTACATATATGTACTAATAAAAAAATTTCAGAAATGTGCCTCAGAAAAAAAAATTGGAAAACTGAGGCACAGACATACAAAAATTTCCCAAACTTTCAAAGACACCAAGAAAGAGAGACAGATACTGAAGACAGATTCTCTTCTTCACAATAGTACAATATTAGCTGTTGCTATAAATATTATTATTTCTATTACTTGTAAGAACACAGAAAACAGGATTTTAATTTCTCAAATATGAAAATTCTGTGATAAAAATGATATGAATATTTTCTATAGAAGACTTAGTCTTGAATGTACTGCTGAACAATACATGAATATATGAATGAACTGTCTGCACATTCTCATGGAACATAACTATGTGTATTAGCATCACTAAGTCACTATTCACCAGAAGGCCAAAACTTGCCCAAAACTGTGAATTCTCTTACTTTGTTTTCAATTTCTTGCATCATAATTTCTTTGAGAAAATAAATATACACTTGCTAAATATTTTAAAACATACAGTCTGTGGGGGAAAAACACAGATAAAAGTGTTGATTAACCTACAATCTTATTAAATAACATCTCTTATCTATTCTACTATTTTTTAAATAGATTTATCCCTCCTTTTCCTTTCTTGCTGAGGAGCAATTAATTTTGTCTGGGGAAAATATGAAGTTAACCATATATCAAATCTTGTCATATAACTCATATATATGAATTATATATATGTATATACACATATAAATCACATCATATATATAAATATTCTTAAACCTGTCTCACTGAAATATTTAAATATTCCTAACACTCGAATCTTTTACGTAGGTCTTAGTGTCTTGCAAAAGAATGTTTGTCATTTTCTCTTATTGTTATGGTGAAGTGCACATGGAATTCTCAGCAGTCTCTTTCTTTTAGCTTTGCTGTCTCTGCAGGTTTAGTACTGAAAAGAGGAATTCCATCATTCTTTATGTTACTGACTACAGCACTAAACTTTCTAGAGAAATCAATCTACTTACAATCTCTAAGACAGTGTTGTAGTGGTTAGATAATAAACAAACTTATCAGTGTAACAGCGTAGTGAGCATAGAAAGAGATGGACATAAATATAGTCAGTTGACCTTGACAAAGGAACAGAGGTAATTCAATAGAAAAAAAGTACTTTTCCACAAATGTGCTCAATTGTACATTCACTTGAAAAATAAATCAAATTCTGGGCACAAAATTTCAAGACTTAAAAAAAAACTCACCATTAATGATAAATATAAATTAAAAATGTAAATTTCTTGAAAGATGATAAAGAAGGGGTGGTAACCTTGGGGTAGCAATGACTTTTTAAATACAACACCAAAGATACGATGTGTCGAAAAAATAAATATGTTGAACTTCATGAAATGTAAAAACTGCTGCTTTGTAATAATGTTAGGCTAGTGAAAAGATAAGAAACAGAGAAAATATTTGCTAATGACAAAATTGATAGTGAAGTTATTGTATAAGCATACAAGCGAAACTGAAAGTTAAAAAATAAGACAATATAGAACCTAATAAAAAGGCCAAAAACTTACAAAAACCTCAGCAAAGTTATTTACCAATATTGTGTCAGAGAAACATGGAAGTATGCTCCATATCATATGTTATTCAGAAAGTGTTAATTTTAAAAAACACACATTACAAATCTATTAGAATGAACAAAATCTTGAACACTGGTAATACCAAATGCTGAGGAAAATGTGGAGCAATACAAACATTTATTTACTGCTGATAGGAATGCAAAATAACACAGCCACTCTGGAAGACTATCTGGAGTTTTCTTAAAAACATTACATGTACTCTTTGCATACTGTCTAACAAGTATACTCCTTGGTAAATATTTGAATGTGTGGAAATCTTCATACAGATATTACTGGGATATTTATGCATGAATCTCTATAATTCAGAAGAAACCAGATTATTTTTCAGTGGGAGAAAGTACAAGCACCAAAAGGAAATGTGCAATTAATTCAGGAAAAGAAAGAAATGTTAAATGTGAATTACTAAGGAAAAGACTTCAATATGGAATGGCTACATACTGTGTGATTCAGATCATAGACTATCATGATAGTTAATTGTGGTGTCAACTTGAATAAGAAGTGCCTAGCAGATTGTGTTTGCACAGTTCCACGAGTGTCTAGAGGAAAGACCCATCCTGGGTATGGGTGACACCAACCAGTAGGCTTTTAGTCAGGATAGAATATCAGACAAAGAATAAATAAAGAACTAAAAAATATAGCCTTCCCAAATTTAAAAACCTCATCCAACGTATTCACCAATATCGCGTCAGAGAAACATATGAAAATATACTCTGTATCATATGCCTTCTGAACAAAAATTGTCTTCTGAAATGAATGAACACTATTCAGATGAAGAAGTACAAATGACCAAAAAATACTTGAAAAAATGTTCAACATCACTATCCATTCAAGAAATGCAAATGAAAACAACACTGAGATTCCAATTCACTGTAGATAGTATGGCTATATTCAAGAAATCATATAATAAATTCTGGAGAGGCTACAATTAAAAAGTAACTTTCATTTTTAAGGAATATGACTGCTAGAACCACTATGGAAATCAGCATGCAGATTCCCCAAAAGCTAGAAATAGAAATTCCATTTGCCCCAGCTGTTCCCCTCCTAGGTATTTTTCCAAAAGAGATTAAAAAAATGATATCACAATGATATATGCATGTCTGTAATTACAGCAACACAATTCATTTCTAAGTCTTAGAAAGTATCTAATACTCATCAAAAGTTGAATGGTGAAGTAAATGGCGTATTTCTACACAATAGAGTACTACTGTGTCAAAAAGAAGGATAAACTGATAAATTTGAGTCTTTATATAAAACGAATGCATGTTGAGAAAATGTTAAGTGAAGTAAATCAGACACACAAGTTTAAATATTACATGGCCCCTTCTTTATAAAAACCATAATATATAAACTATAAAATAAACAATAGACAGTAGGAAATAGCAAGATTATATATATATATATATTTTTTTTTTTTTCTCTTAAAGCCTTGATTTGTGGGCATGATTTATTCCAGAAACACGCTTATATTACAAGGCACTTGTATATCAAACCAAATTCCCCATAAAAAAGAAACTCAGCTGATTCAGCAAATTACAATAATATTGTAATATAAGACAAAAATAATAAAGAAATGTAAAATACAAAACGCAAACAAATTAACCTTACTTACCTTTGATTACCTTCATGGCTGGGTGTGCGTGAGTCAATAGAAAGAAGGTTATTGTGTAGGTTGATTTTCATTCTTACTACCAGAATCACTGCTATTTATTGGCTAAATAGAATCTTCTTCTTTTCATACAAATTTAACAAGGAATTTTTCCAATGACATTTGTTTTTGCTTTCTTTCGAGAATTTTTCAGACATGTGACATTGTGATGTTGTTAAACAGATGAACTGCTTGCACCACTACAGCCTTATTATTCTACTTGATTACCTTATAATGACTTTAAATTATACTTACATATTACATGATACTTTCTTACTGACAGAAGGATAGACATTATATTGCCAATGTTTGGTGATGCATGGAGATGAATATTAGCCTCTGTATAGTGTAACTTTGTCTCTAAAGGTTTAACAGTGATAAGAATTATTTCCTTGGTTCAATATGGCAGAAGATATTTAAGATAGCTTGCATTATTTATCAATTTTAATGTACACTTTAAATTGATAATTAGATTTTCTTTTTATGTGTTTTTCACTCAAAGTTAATACATGCAACTGAGGTTATCTTAATACAGATATTTTCATAATAAAATTTATGACAAAATGAGGACAATACCTGTAGACATGTCTTTTTTACATGGTGATAAAACATAGGACCACAAATCATCACAGAGAAAAAGTATGTTTAAAATTTAATACATAAAAAGAATTTTACTTTCCAAAGATTTTCAGAATGAATATATGCAGTATGCTGCTTAACATAATACAAGCCTATAGAGGATAAGCCATGCATTTATCTTTAAAAGAAACAGAAAATAAAACTATGTAATAGGTTTAATTACATATTTTGACAATAGTTGTGATATAAAAGAAATAACAAATCTTTAAGACTCTAAGTATGACTCCTTCACCATTCTCATATCAAAAAATAGTCAGAACTTTTGGAAAACCTCATCTTGGTACATTTCCATTTTGTAGTTCCCTGTCTCAGCATGTAATCCATTTCTCATATATATAATACCATTGTGAAGTGTTACTGTGTTCAAAGGAGCCCTTAAAAGAGGCAGCATTATGCTGGATGGACATAAAATTTTCCATTACTGAAAGCCTAATGAACCTATTTTTCTGATGAGAATCAACTTTAAATGTTTTCTTATAATCCTGCAAAATGGACAGTTAGACTCTATAAAACTAACTTAATTTGTAAAACAGTTTTGGAATAGAGTTTTGATTGAGCAGCACAAAGTGTTAACAGTCTTGAAGATAAATTCAGACATATTATATAATAAAAGGGAAGAAAGAGTGATTAAAAAATAAGCAGAACCTTAGTGAACTGGTCAAGCTGCTACCTAACATTAAGCACAACACTCCACATGTAATGAAAATACCAGAAAGAGAGAGAAGATGAAAACAATAGCATTAAATTTATCAAAGAATAAAGGTATAAAATTTTAAAAATGTACTGAAAAATACTAATATACCCCTGCTTGAGGTTCAACGAACTCCAAATAGGACACACACAAAGGAATACACAAACAGACATTTCTAAAAAAAAAAATTAAATATCAAACACAAAGAGAAAATCTTGAAATCAGCTACAGAAAACTGACTCATTACAAAAGAATTCTAATAAGATTAACCATTGATTTTTCAGTGGAAATAATGAAGTCCCTAAAGCAATGGGATAACTTTCAAAGAGCTAAAAGAAAGTAGCTCTTAACCAAAAATTCTACAACCAAGAAAGCTATTTTTCAAAAATAAAAATAGGAGTTTGAGGGCAAGTAAATTTTAGACTACTTGTTTTTGGCAGACCCACCTCTTATGGTAATCTAAAGTAAGTGATTCACAGGGCCGGAAGTTTGGCTCAGTGCCTTAAGCGCCTGCCCTGGCAGGCGCGAGGTTGTGAGTTCAATCCCCGGTGCCGCAAAAAAAAAAAAAAAAAAGTGATTCAGGATGAAAGGAAGTGGCTCTATATAGCACTTTAGATAGCACAGGCATAAACAATAACAACAAAAGAAACAAATAAAAACAAACATCAGTGAAGTTATTGTGATTATTAGTGTTTTGTATCAGGATAAGTGGATAAGAGACTGTATAAATTTTTGATATTGCTGCAGGTATCTGTGAAGGTGGTTTTGAATGAGATCGACATTTAAATCAATGGTCTTAGAAAAGTAGTTTGCCATTACCAATGTGGGTGGGCATGATCCAGTTCATTGAAACTCTGAACAGAACAACAGACAAAGGATTGAAAAATAAACTTTTCTTGACTGATGGGTGAGTTTGTAAGTACATGAGCCTCCTCCCAATCTTGGACTGAAATTTAGTGTCAGATTCTTTAGTTGTCAGTCATTAAATTCATAGTAAAATATGTCAGTCAGCTCTTGAGCTTGTGTACTGTCGGTCATCAAATTTCTCAGCATCCAGATTACACGAGCCAACTCCTGACTACACAATTCTTTGCTTGACATTGTTGGTTGGCTCTGTTTCTCTTATGAATACTGGCACTTTGTTAAATCAGACTTTGGGAACAGGAGTGGTTTTAAAGGAAGAGAATGTTGAGATACCTTTTCTGAAATGACCCTGATCTTTCAGGAAGTTTTTTAAATTGTAGTTAGACTAAAAGATGAAGACATGAGTGACTCAGCAACCAAGACTTGCTGAGATGCTTTCTAAAAGCCAAAACAATAGAGTAATATATGGTAGTTGTGAACACCAACTACAAGCACATGATCAGATACAGAAACAGATTATAATTGAAATTGTTGTAAGTATTTCATTTCTATTTTATTAATATACTTGCTCATACATACATACAAATATATTAAGCAGATATCCTTTCTTTGTAACACATCAACTGACTTAATATAATAAACTTAATATTTTTAATCTGACTTATAATATCTAAATTATGGAATGTCAGTAGTACAGTATGCATCACCTAAAGTTAATCTTAGCATTCTGTTATGGTGAAGGAGTTAGTGAATGCTTGTTTTGTTCATATCCAGATGAGTTGTATCTGTCATGCATAATTTAACATTACTCTAATTGAATATCAAATATGGTTTAAGGAAATATATCTGGTTGTCAATTCAGCAAAAGGTCAATTGTGACCATTAATCATAATATGTATTCTTGAATGGAATTAGAAACTTCTGGCAGGTTAGTAAAACACAAGTCAGAGTGTGTCTGCGGATGATTGACATGCAAGTCAACAAACAAGGTAGAAGACCCACTCCAGATATGTGTGGCACCAATCAGTAGGCTTGTAGCCTCGATGCAAAAAAAATGAGAGAAAGAGGAAGAAATGTGTCTTCTTTGAATGACTCCAGTATTCCTGAGTGTTGTGCCCTTTGGATATTGTTCTCTAGATCTCCAGTTTCTTCAGCCTTCCAATGAAATCTCACACTGATGACTCTCCAGTGACCTTGTAGGTGTTCAACCCTGGACTGGTGCTTCATCCCAGATTCCTCTTGTTCTCCATCTTTCATCTTCTTGGGTTCAGTAGGGAATGGATCCTACCTGCAGATGGCCATAGTGAACTATGCTGCCTGGGATCTTGCAAGCCTACCTAATTTATCCCCTTTCATAATGATATGCATATTTTCTACGGATTCTGTAGCTCTATAGCAACAATTAATATATATACATACTGATGATAAAGATTAATTATAAATAAGGCACAGTAAGAGATAAACAACAATCATAATGAAATATAACAAATATAATAACAATGCAATAAAAGCTAAGTGAATCTGATGTTCTTTACTTTTTTCTCTCCCTGCTCTTGCAAAAGATTAATATTTATACTTTTCTTGTTATACATGTGATTATACAATGACTGATCACTTGATGAGATGAAGTAAAGTGAATAGGCATTGTGACATAGAGTTCAACTACTATTTACTATGTTCAACCATCCTAGAAAAATAATTCTGTTAATCCCTCCTTATCCTACTCTTTAGTGACTTTGAAATTAATCATTGCTTTTTCCAGCACAAGTATGCTTTGGATGCTGCCCATATGTTGGTCACTTAGTAGCTATTTCAGTCATCAGGTCAAATGTCATAGTATTATTGTGCTTCTGTTTAAGTACCCACCAGAATAATAAACAAGTCAAACTTATAGGGTTTTTTTTTTCTGAAATTGCTTATGTATTATTAGACCATGACTGACCACAAGTAACTGAAATTATGGAGAAAGAAGCTATGGATAAAGAACTACAGTATATCCTTTAGTACCTATACCCTGCTATTAATCTAGAAAATATCATTTCCCTCATTCCTGTCAATAGTGCAGACAAAAATTAGTTTTTCACTCAAGTGAAAAGCCAACAATACATCTCTGTCCTACCTTGTCATGAGTACAACAACGTTCAAGTCTAGCAGCATATCATAATTTAAGTTATAAAGATGTATTTCTTTTCTATTTTTCCCCCTGAGATTGTACTCATGGTATTTTTCCCTGGGCTACACCCCTAGCTTTATACTCATTCACTTCTTTTTTTAATTTGAAGGAGAATCTCATTAAACTGCTCAGACTAGACTTAAACCTGAAACTTGACTGCCTCAGTGTCTCTAAGATTACAGGCATACAACACCATGCCTGGTTGGAAGAGATCTTGATTGTATTTCTCTTCCATAAATATCACATTGACACAGATGACATAACCATATTTAGACACAGTAAGCAAAAAATAGCAACTGCTCTACAATAACTGATAAGACTTTTCCATGCCAAACCATTAGAAATATATCTGAGGAAGATTCAGATGCCTTCTACCTTAATAAAATATTCAAAACTTTAGTGCTGTTGACCATGATGAGATAACCCTTTAAAATGAAAACATATTACATTTAACCCTCCTTCAGACAAAAATATAGTGAAATATCTGGTGGGTCTCTATGAAATGTAGACATAGCACATTTTTCATTTGAGTCTATTATTTCAGTTCATTTACTACATGATTTTAATGAGATTAAGGATAGAAGAACTTCAACAGCAGGTCTAATCTGCTTTGTGAGCTGCTCTGCTGCTTGAGCAATGCGGTCCAATGTGACTAATGAAAGATTAAATGTTAATATTAGATAAAAAGTCATTTGATAACTTCGACAGCTCCCTTTCAGGTAATTCTAGTGCATATGCATATGATTTTGGGATAAAGTGCTACTAAACTTCACAGATAACTATACTTCTTTTGAGAAATATCTCTTGACCTGTATGTGTGCCTTCATAGAGACTCAGTAATTAACTGCATGCCATCACATTACTATAAGCCTAAGCAGATCATTACAAAATGAAAGTTATGCAACTCATTATGCCACAAGACTTAATGTGAAGTGTAGTTTTCATTCGATAGATAAAAATACATAGTATACAATAGTTCCTGACCTATAATGACTTGAGTCATAAATTTTCAACCTGATGACAGTGAATGAGTGAAATGCAGCAAGGAGAAACTGTATTTCAAATGTTAAATTTTTATCTCTTGGTCTGGAAGTTTGTTGATATGATACTCTCTCACAATGTTGGGCAGTGGCAATAAAATGCAGCTTTAAATAATCCAAGAAAGCAAACAATCCATACTTTACTGCATATTGTGTTGTTAAACTATGAAAAATGGTACTTTCAGTGCATTAAATGCATTTTCAAGTTTTTCTATTTTTAATTTATAGTGGGCTTATTGAAATCTAAAGGCTTCATAGCTCAAGGAGAATCTGCATACATTATCAGGCCTGATGGGACATGGAAATATAAGTAACATGTCTAAGGAGTGGCCTAAATCTATGTGGTACGATTTTTTGTTTGCCAGCTCACTTCCATGGCATCATGGGTAATTGTGCAAAATCAGCTGACTGTGCTGTGTTGACAGATGGAAATGTAAGCACCTCTTGAAAGTTTTGCTAATATTACAACATTTTTTTCTGGGGCACTCTTAAAGAAAAGTGGTAAAAGAAAATCTTGCCAGTGAACATAATTTGAAGCGCTAATGACTGTTCACTTGGAATGGAAAAAGCAATGGCATTTATGCTTATGCTTACAAGCTACATCCACTGATTTGACTGGATGATAAGGGGCTTACAAGGAGCATGATTTGATGTGGATAGACTTTTCTGAATCAGGAAAACAAATGTGAGTATATTTGTTTATCACCTGAATGTCTATTGAAGGATAATTCAGCAGAGAATAATATCAATAATCAAGTGAAACACATGGCTGTTTAGTTATTATCACCGGGTCTGTTTTCCTAGATACCCTGTCGTCACCCACTGGACTTATGAACAAAGTAGTCATTGTAACAGAGGTTGATTTTATTTATGGGCTTTGCAACGTGGTCATTGCAATGTAACTTTGTACACAGCGACAATAACTTGGCTAAGACTATTGCTGAATGCAAAATTTGTAAGCGGTAGATACCAAAACTGATATTAATTTTCTGGGGGGATTATTCAACTATCTGGTGTTAGTTGATTAAATTGGAACACTTCCATCATGGAAGGAATATTTTTGTTACTAATGAAAGAAAACAAAATGGAAGAAAAGAAAGAGAAAAAAATTTACCAGTGAAACATGATAGGTTGTATTTGGAACAAAGGGAAAGCACTAAAGGATGATTTCAATGAATTTGCCTGCCTAGAGTGAGGATAGACCTGCTATTAATTAAAATGAGAGAATGGGAGTATAGCTCAATAGTTCAGTGCTTGCCTTCAAGTGTGAGGTCATGAGTTCGATCCCCAGGAGAAATAATAAAAAAATTGAAATTTGAAGAGAATGTAAAGAGAAATAAAGTAAGTTATGTTTTATAATAAGTTACTTTTGGAATGCTTATTTCATATTAAAATAGAAGTGTTTATTTGTGATTCAATATATCTATGTATACATATATATACATATCTATATACATAACTATAATTGAGAGAGAGATGTATTTGGGTATCTTCTGAAAGTAATCATGCTACCAAAAGTGTGTCAACAATGTGAGTACTAAACAAATGAATATTGGTAGAAAACAGATAAGATCCAAAGAAAAAACTTCGATTACTTCGGAGTTTAGGAGTTAAGAAAATTAGAAGGAAACAAAATAGGAAAGATTAGGGACTTCAATTGCGGGGAATAATAAAAACTAGTAATATAGTATCCTGGAATTCGAGTAAAGGCTATATTTAAAGCAGAAAGAATTATCAGTGAAAGTAAGTGGCTATGACATATTGGGTAAGAACAAGAGTTGAAATTTAACAATTGTATTTAACAGCAGTGAGAATGACTGGTAACCTTGATAAAGGCAGTGTCAATATAATGGTGACAGGGACAACCCATTCGAAATGATAAGAAGCGAGATATTTGATGGAGTGAATATGGAAAACTCTTATCAGGAGCTAAGTATGTCATTGAAATACAGTTCATTATTGCACACAGATTTGAATTATCCCAAAATTTTAACATAAAATTGTATCTCATTTCTGAAAATTACAAAGTACCATTTCCTACTGTATCAAAATGGAACATAAAATATACTCTCAATTATAAATTAAATACTGTATCAAAGTAATTAAAGTAATATTAAATAAAATTTTGAATGAATTTGCATTACATGATTTTATCTAATCTTTATAGTTCACTTTGTAGCCCCTACTTTAATTTAAGGAAATGTTTGGCATATAATATATACTAAATGTAAATTCGAATATGTGTATAAACTTTTTAATAATATCTTCATAAGGTAGTTGGGTTTTCAGGGAATTTCCTCAAACACACGTGAAATCTAAGACAATAATAAGATCAACTTTAGAAATCCATTTAAGGATAATCTCACTGCCTTTAAAAAAATGTTATGAATCTGTGATCAGATTTCAGTGCTTTCAATTTTCCTGAAAAATAAGGCAAAAAGTTCCAGAGGTACAGATATGCAACATTCTCAAATATTCTTTCTGAATGCCTAAGAGTTTTTCAGTTTTTGAGAAGTGTTGGTGATGATTTACTGAGTGATTCATGTGATTCATGTGATCAAACAGTTTTCCAGTAGCTTCTGGGATAAAGCATCCGAGGTAAAAGCCATGAATTTTAAGGAACATACAGAGAATGCCCATTTATAACAAATTAGATACTTGATCTCTGGAAAAAAAGAAAGTATTGACTGCAAGTTTTAACAACAGTTAAAACAATAGTTACTAGAAAAATTCATGCTTTTTAAAATTTAATTTAATTTAATTTTTTGGTACTGGGGGTTGAACTCACTACCTTGAGCTTGCCAGGCAGGCGCTTGTGTCACTGAACTATGTCTCCAGCCTTTAGAAAAATTCATGAAGTGATTACAACCAACCATTTCCTATGAGACAAAGGAATAGTCACTCGAAAACCAATAACATCAATTGTATACATGATATTTATGGGTCTTAGAATGCCTTCAATTTGCACACATTATATCACATAAACTTCTAGTTCTCTTGTATGTACCAGGTTGGGGTTGAAAATAGACAGGAAAATAGTTTCTAAGAAAAGAATGTTTAAAATATCATCTTGTACACAATTGTTCCTCATAACATTAATGTCTTAAAGCTGTGTATCAGATATTTCTATCAATCAGAATATAGCATCTTTACTAAAGGATGCTGGAAAAACTGGTTTTCCACATGCCAAGGACTAAAACTAGATCCATGTCTCTCAACATTCATTATACTAAAATCAAAATTAATGAAAGATCTAAATATTAAAAACAGAAAAAATAAATTTACTGAAAGAGAAAACAGGTAGAAATTTTGAAAACATAAGTGTAGAAAGAGACTTCATGCACAAAACCCAGACCAAAACTGTTACAAAGAATGGGAAATATTACAAAGAAATAACAAATTGGATCTTACCTTATTAAAAAGATTTTGCACATCAAAAGAAATCTCAAATAGAATGAAAAGACAACCCATGGAGTGGAAACAATTACAGCAAGTTGACTCTCAGCCAAAGGACTTATATCTAGAATATAGATAGAATTGAAAACAATCAGATCCCCAAACTTAAAGACCCAATTCAAAATTGGACATCTGAGATGTATAAACACTTCTCAGATGAAGAAATACAAATGATAAACAAACACATGAAAAAATGTTCAACATTACTGGTCATTTGAGAGATGTAAATTAAAACAACACTGAGACTGCATTTCATCTAGAAACAATGGCTATTATCAAGAAGTCAACAAATAACAAATGCTAGAAAGGATGCAAGGAATAAGAAACTCTTCTCTACTATTGAGAGGAATGTAGACTGGTGAAACTACTGTGGAAATGAGTGTGGAGATTCCGTAAAAATTCTAGCACTAGAGATCCCATTTGACACAGCTATTCCTCTTCTGGCTATCTTCTGGAAGAATCAAAAACATCGTATCACAGCAATATGTGTACCCATGTTTGCAGCAGCACAGTTTGTAATAACTCAACCTTGAAAACACCCCAAATGCTCATCAACCAAGGAATGGATAAGAAAGAAAAAGTGTGTTTTTTTTTATACAATAGAGTACTATTCAGACATAAATAAAGATAAAACTGAGACTTTTCTAGGTAAATGGATACACCTTGAGACCACACTTTTAAGTGGAACAAATCAGGCACACATGTGCAAATGTCTCATTGTTTCTCTGGTGTGAGAAACCGATAATGTAAATAAGAACCAAAATGTGTAATAGATAGTGTGAAGCAGGAAGAAAATGTTCAAAAGAAAGGGGAACTAGAGAAGGGGAAGGGGAAAGAAAGGAAGATAAAAATGATTTTAAAAATGATAAAATAGAAACCAAGCTTTGTAAATAAGAAGAAGAAGAGAAGGGATGGTTTCAGGAAAAAAAGAAGAATCAAGGCATATCATATACAGGTGGAAATTCCCTATGATGAATATAATCATTATGAATATCTAAATTGTACCAATAAGCTTAATAAAATAAAGAAGTAACAAAAAAGAATACCAGGTAAAATGATGTGAATTTTAGAGTTTATATCAAGATCAACCATTATAATCTACATAATATATTTAATTCCATATATGCTTAAAATTGTCTTCCAAAAGTGTAAAATAATAGCATTTATCATAATCTTTACATTAACTTTGACTCAATAATCATTAGAAATGTAATCATCAATTCAAGACATTAGATAAATTTTCTTTCTTCCTTATATCCAGCTGGTAAAGAATATCTCATTGCTGCTGGAAGTAGAATACCTAGCAGCCCTGGCAGATGATTGCAATAACATTATTAAAATGTTCACAGAGTGAGCTGAATTGGAATATTATTATTATGCAAGAATTTGCTGTGCCACAAAATTGAAGCATTTTAATGGTTCGAGGTCAGTAATAATTGCAAGGATAGATGAGTAAAATGACTGCTGCTGAATGTTTACAAAAATTGAAAAATTGAGTTGTAACTTATTCGTAGGCAAGGAGTGATTGATGAACGATGATATATTATGGATCTAAAACAATGAATAGAAATAAGGGTAATAGTGTTTTGAATAGTATAGGTCAATTGTAATGGTTAGGTGTCAGAACCAAGGCAGGTACAATTATTGTAATGTAAGAACCAGGAGTACAGTTTCAGCACACCATTGCAATTTTTAATAAGTCATAGTGTCTCATACAAAAAGCTAAAAGTATGATTAACAATGACATTGTTTAATCCAGACAACAACAAAAGAGTCCAGTTGCTTTTCACGGGGCAGCTAACACAACGTTGTCACAAATTCTCCTTCTGTTTTTGTCTAGAATCATGCCTCTTGTACTCTTTTTCATATTACAAAGAATATGTCCCCTACATATTTTAAGGAAGAAACATTCAGTTTTATACTTTGTTGGTAACATCACACTTTTCTGATATGTGAGAATCAAGAAGATGGAAAAAGTGAGAATTACTAAGTCAGAAGGGTAGAATTCCCCAAGTCATCCAGTATAAATAGAAAGGATCACAGACCTCCATGCTATTTTCTCATATGGAACTGTCCACAGATAAATCCATATGAAAAAAGAGCATAAATACTGAGTTTATTTCACAGAAAAGACAGCTGAGTTTCTGTACAAAAGACTAGATTAGAATACTGACCTTAAAATACTACAATAAATTATTAATGCATTCTGAGTCCTAAAGGACAATAATGAAGAAAAATCTTCCTAAAAGAAATAATAATAATATCTTTTGAGTGAAAAAAACAAGTTATCTATAGAATCTTGAGCAATGAAAAAAACCATGGCTATTTGTTTAGGATCCCCAAAGGAAACAGAATGAAAGATATGGTACGAGCAATTCTAGGAAAGCAATGTGATGACCAGTCCTGAAAGGGAAATGATCTTATTTGGAGTTAATATCCATTAGATGATCCCTATTGGAACCACATAGACAAAATCAATTGGTTAGTGAATCTCCCAAAGAAAATATCATGAAAATCTTACACACATACAAACACACACACATACTGGAAAAGCAGGCTTTCTTACATCAATATCTAGTTCAGAGCTTCTGCTAATGAAAATGCAACCCACTAACAATGGAGACTAAGACTCTCTATCTGAAAAGGCATCATTGATTTAGGAGATCTAAAAGTAATATTAGATAGAAAGAATAGTGTAAGAAACAAGAATTGGAAAAGGAATTCACTAGTAACCATTATTAATAACAGAACATTTGTGATTCATATACCCAAAATTTTGAATTATACATTTACAGACAATTTTTTTCCGAGGTAGATTTTTCTACCAATGGACAAAACAAGGTTAACCTTATCTTTAATCTACAATTATTGTTTGGAAAATTTTTGCTCTAAGGACAGCAACTGAATCTACATTGTAACTTGAATAGCTATATCTGATCATTTAAATGAGAGGAGTTTTTATAGTAAATGAAAGTAGAAGAATAGGTTTGCAACTATTTGATCAATTACATACAATTTTGTGCTATCTTACACAGTTTTGGTAATAGATAAATGCAGAAGTCACATTCTAATTCAAGTGTGCTAATCACTGTGTCACAATTATAAAAAAATTGCCAACTCTGTCAACCTGAGTAAGCCACCTAAGCTATCATGATTGTTTGCTAATGTTAATTTTGAATTGTTATTAAGGGTGTAAGATAAGGAATAAAGTTACAGCACAGCAAAACACTGGGCCTGTAGTTTATCTCACTTTTCTTCTTGTAAGTTTTCCCAGAAAAGTAGACCAATCAGAATCTTGTCAGTGGGTAGAATTTATTGCACTAAGTTAATATTAGTGTACAAAGTGTAAGTTGTAGCTGATAACTTCAGTGTGCCACTCATATCTCTCTTTGAACACCAAGGCATCAAAATTCCACCCAGAAGTTCTAATTGCTGCCAACTTGCTGCTGAGTTACTCCCTGCAAGAAATGCTGCCTCACATATTATTCCTTTTCCTCCTTGAAGTCAAGAGACAACAACTGGTTGATGTGAGAGTACAAAGACTAGGCCAAATTTTTCTACATCAAACAACACTGAATGACCCATTATAGACCCACTGGAGCAAATAGAACTCATTTCTTTTACTACTATACAATAATTTGTCTCCCTACATAGGTGTTGTTTCGGAGAGTACTTCCTAACAGAACAACTATATGTATTTTATCTTTGTGTCAGTCTCTTGATGAATGCAAAGCTATACTAAATATATTCAATCCCATAGCATATTCAATTATTAGTGGAAAAATAGTAGATGTACTGCCTTTAAAATGTAAGGCTCAAAAATTCTGGTTTTTTTCTACTTGTATTTAACGTTGGACTGAAGGCACTACTCAGTGCTACATCTCAGTAAAAAAAGAAAAGAAAGTCATGAGAAGGGAAAACAAAATTGAAAAACAATTTAAAAAATTGTTTTCTCAAGAACAAAAAATATAAATTAGTATTGTCACTTTTTATTTGAAGCTTTGAGGAGTTTAAGATAGTAGTGTGTTTAATTTAATGACAATTACAGATTTGTTCTTTACTTGATAATAGTCAAATGCATGTAATATTTAAGGTCTTTTCTGCCACTTGAAAAATCTATATGTTTTTAGCATGGCACTATTCTGCAAAACATAATTTAGAAGTATCTTTTGGGATCTTATCTTTTGTCAACAAAAATCTTCCCTTTCAATCATTAAAAATATAAAATAATTTGTAATTATTTTGGATCTGGGAATAAAATAGTGCCCGATATTTTACAATATGTATATTTTAGGAAGTTTATAATTATTGATATCAAGAATAGTTTCCTGGGAAATTAATCATATTTTGCTTCCAAACAATGCCACTAAACAATATAACCTATTTTTGGTGGTTATGAAATTTATAATTGTTAGAAGCTAAAGAGGTATTAATTTTATTAAACTAATTCAGTATATCTTTAAAGAAAATTATTAATTTGATCACAGCATTACTTAAACTAATGAGATTCTCTTGACATAAAATGTCTGTTAAAATTTTGATATTGCTGGAGATTTAGCTCAGTGGCATAAGTGCCTGCCTGGCAGGTGTAAGGTTGTGAGTTCGATCCCCGGGGAAAAAAAAGATATTTGAAAATTTAGATATTATAACTTTGAATCATTTACATTTTTATTATCACAACATTTTAAAAGTTTCTATGGAAACTTTCAGAAAATATGAGACAAAAGACTTCAAATAAGGAATTATAGCAATGCAACATGTTAGTTCAGAGGATGCCAAAATGTTAACATTACTTTGAATATGTATGCCAAACATTTTTTAAAGAAGATGATTTCATATGAGTAGATATAGGTTGTTACCTAATACCTATCATCTCTCTTTCAGAGATAGAAGTCCCTCAAGTTATAGCCAGCCTTTTATACGGACAACTTTGGTTATGCCAATAATTTTAGGATTAACTAATGAACAAAGTCTTGAGTCACAATTCAAATGTACGCTACTTGTGCAGTTGTAAACAAAGATTCATGATCCTAGAAGAGGGTAAATAAATATACACATGACTCAGTCTGACTTGGATGCACAATTGTAGATGTGATTTAGGTCAGTGCTTTATATGATATCTATGATTATTGCCATCAAAAAGATCCTCAGAAGTCTAAAGAAAAGAAACTAAGGAAGGAAGGGAAGGTAAAGAAAGCAATCACAATCAAAATAAGAAGGAAATTGTGGAGAAACATGAGAAGGGCATTCATGTGTTTGATCTCTCTAATATGTATAGCATGTTGAAATCCACTATTGCAACAAACTTACAGAGAAAAGATTTATATAAGGAAGCTAGTGTTGCTAAAGATGGTATTCAAATTAGTAAGTCACAATCAATAGTATTAGACAATGATGAAAGGCTACTATAAGCATGAATAAATGATAGGCAGATGGCAGGTGATGGCCTACCTGAGTGAAAAACTAAGGCTATAAATGTAGATCTCATGAAAGATAATCCATCAGTGAATGATAATGATGAAACATTTTGCTCCAATAAGGGGTAGTTTCACAATTTTAAAATGAGAACTGAGGTTAATAGCATAAATAGGCATGGTGAAGCAGTCAGTGCTGATAAAGGGCCACTGAAAATCACATCCACTCCTTTGAAGTGATGACACGGAGAAATGGCTTTTGCTCTCGTCAAGTTTTCAACTGTGATTAAACTGGATTTTTCTGAAAGAAAATGCCCAGGAGAACATACATTACCCAGGAAGAGAAAAAATGCCAGCCACGGACCTATGAAACATAGGTTAAACTCATTGTTACATGCCAATATGAGTGGTGATCTCAAAATAAAGCCTCTTGGTTTATCATTCTAAGACCCCTAGAGGGTTCAGAAAACATAAAGTCATGAAGAATAGGTAGGCATATAATCTAACACAAAAGCCTGGATAACAAGAGTACATTTGCTTCAGCGAGTTAGGGAGGTTTTCTGTACTACTGTTAAGAAATATCTAGAGGACAAAGGTTTATCTTTCAATGATCTTTTCATCATGGACCACACTCCTGCTCACACATTAGATTTGGAAGAATTGGCTGAAGAATTTCCATGGCTCTCAGTCAAATTCCTCCCACATAATACATCTCCTCTGCAGCATCCAACAGACCAGCAGACTATAGCTAACTTTAAGAAGCTATAGAGGATGGAACTATTCCTGAAGTGCTTCTGTTTAGTCTCATGAAACAGATTTAAGCCTTAAATAGCTCTGGAAGAAATACTGAAACATCCTTTCCTGTGTGTGGTTAATTGAGAGATCCTGGGACAATGTCTCTCTAAGGACACTGATATCTTCCTAGAAGAAAGTGTGGCCTAAAATTATACAACAGAAAGACCTTGAAGGTTGTGTGGAGGTGTCTGTGCCTTCAATTGACCCTGTGGCTGATGACACTGTCACTAAAGCAGAGTCCATAGGCTTGCAGATAGTGGTGCTGTTGAGGAACTGTTAGAGGAATACTCAGCGAAATTGTCTCTAAAGGAACTTCAGGAACTGCTGGTTGAGCAACAGAGAATGGCAGCTGTGGAACTTTCTGAAGAGGAGGGGTATAGAAGACCATTTGGATGGCTCTCCTTCATTGCAGAACAATTACCTCTGCATTGGTTAAACCAGGCACTATCTCCATATGCTGATAAGTATACAGCTGGCTAAGCTATTTTCTTCTACCTTCAATTGGATTTAAACAATATAAATAAGGCTACCTGAGGTACTGATGTGTAATCTTTGAAGCCAGCTGACAGTTTCCTGTTTCCTTGCCTTGCTGGGACCCATGTGGCTCTTGAGGTTTTTGGGGTGAATGACTGCGAAAAGATGAGAAAATAAAGAAGAGATGAAACTGGGGTCAGATGGAGCTCTTATCCTCCTGATGGGAGGAAAGGAACTGCCCCTTCACTGTAGGGGCATTTATTTATACCTTTTAGCAACTTAATGTCATATGACACCCCATTGTTCTAATAACTCACTATTCAGATTGTCTTGGGGCTAGGTGTTCTCTGGGCTGAACCAACTTCTTCACATGGCTTGCCCCAGGTGCTCTTAGTTTATGTGATGGTATTGGGGACCCGGCCTAGATCCCCAATCTCCCAAATGAGTGCAAGGCGAAGGCTTAAATAAATGAGACAAGTGGTATGATGTTAGGGCTCCAGGAGAATCAAAGCCCCTGCAGAGTTCTTGACTCTGCAGCTGTCATAAGGGCTAAGACAAAGACCTCTCTCCTTGCCTGTATTTATTATCAAAGTAGACAAAGAGAGGGGATACTGAGGAAAGCATGGGAAATGAGCAGGACCTTGGGAGTCACTTGAAAGACTTCTCCAAGTAGTAAATTGTGCCAATTAAGGAGAACAGTCTTATCTCCATGATGGCATTTATGGTGGGAAAGAGACGCTGCAGATATGTGATGGTTGCAGCTGTAGTCTCTATCTATTTACTTGAGTCTGAGCCAGGCATCTTCAGTGGTGACCTTATCTTGCCTTTTGAGGTATCTCTGGCCTCATTGGCCACTACACGCCTTGGCCAGGACCAGTGATTTATAGAGGTTCACTTACTATAAATCAGCTCCCATTGCCAGGCAAAGGACAGGCTCACAGATAAACAGAAAGCCAATTAGTTACTTTTAAACCCTGCTCAAAATCCCTTCACAGTGGTCTCCAACATGATGGTCATACCCCAGCCTTGCAAGTGTGGTCAATTTGCAGTTTCAATGGCTCCCAACATTGTCTCATGTCTCCCTGTAAATGATTGGATCCAGCAAGATGGCAGAGCCACATCGCTCCAGAAATGTCAACTAGGTTCAAGTCTCAAAATGAGAGGCTACAACTTCCCAGGGCACAAAAGTTTGCACATCAGAAATGGAAGCAACAGCCTCCTAAATATTTAAATGCTACCCCAATTGAATTATGTAGATTGGTCTTTCTGCATACCCTTCTGTCTGCATGGTGCAGAGGTGCTTTCTGGACTCCTAGCTAAGCCTAGCTCACAGATTCACATAATTCCTGCCATTTTCACCATCACTCAGCCCCAATCCACTCCCTTCTGCATGAGTTAATAAATTCTGGGTGAAGCCCTAGGTCAAGGTCTTTGTCCTGTGAATCCTCACCTGGACTGGATTTAGAACCTCTTGACTGCCTGTAAATGTGACTAGGTCTTAGTGTCTTTATTCTCATGGTGAGTTGCACTGGAGGTGGTAGATTGGAATTAACTCACTGGGATTCCATAACATTTCAAAAGGATTACAAATATAAAGTTTCTGAACTGCAATATGGATGGGAAAAGGAATTACAATATTTAGATTAGAGGGGGAAAGAGGGAAGGGAAAAGGAAAAGGTATAAATCTGTATATATGTATATGTAAGATAACTAAAACAAACATACTGCTGAATGTATTAGATATTGAGAAAGAACAGTCGATACTTACATGATTAGATCAATTTTACATGTCTATATCTGTTAATGTAAACAACCATTTTGAAGATAATGATACGCAGTATTGCAACCATTGTCAAGTTTCTATCATCCTGTTTTGTAAACCTGTAATGTTACTGTTGTGCATTCACTCTAGTCATTTGTTTGTCTCTTTTGCTTTTTGTCTTTCTTATATGTGTCTTTTTTTCTCTTAAATAAAAAAATTTAGATTACAATAAAGGAGGAGTATCAATGGTCAGTGCAACAGAGTTCTTCTTAAATAAAGAAAATCCTGAAAAAAATGGACAGAGCCTCACACATTAGAAGACCCACCCAGAAAGAGAACAAAGGTCAATCACTGCATTTCACTTACTTAATAACAATGTCATGTCATACTACAGAATAGTATTAAAGAAAAGACAGAAACATAACTTTAGACCAATTTTTAGTTCTGAAAAAGTTGGGACCTACTGAGTCAGAAGCAGATCTAGTGGGCTACAAACTCTTCCAAGGAGAGAAAAGACACGAGAGAATCAAATTCCTAATGTTCTCATGAAAGGGGACTCAGTGTGCAAATATTAACCACCTTCCATTTCATCTTCCTTTCCTGTAAGTCAAAAATGTCAACTTGAATGGTGAGTACAGTATGAAATTACTGTTTCTAGTAAACCAGGAGCGTTTTAAAACTTTTTGGTGAATGCAATAGGAAAACTATTGGTGTGTTAGGTAAATTACACACATTATGTGACCCATTTTTATTATGAAAAGATTAGTTAATGCAGGCTTTGGGAGGTTCATAATGCATTATGAGTATCTCCATTACTTCTTATGGGAAAAATAGTCTTGACTTTCGAACAACTTGAATTACAATGAGGTCTTGTAATTGAATGGAGTTCTGTGCCTCCTGTATTCCTTAGAAGAAATTATCTCTTTTCCAATATGATGCTTATGGTTGTTCTGTTCTCCCCTATCCATTCACAGACACCCAATGCAGGCACATCTCAAAGCTCCCTAAATCATTGGAATGCCAAACAATTGCTAATAAAATATTAAAGTTTGAAACAGATTAATTTCATCAGCAAGGGGCCCCAAATATAATTAACTTGTGCTACTTGAATTTTTGTGTTGTTATTGCTGTTGTGAGATTAGTTCTTTCAGGATTCAAAAATTATGTAAATTGCTTACTTCTATCTAATGAACTGCCTTTTCATTAAGGCATACAGAATTAGATTTCTTACAATCAACAAATCCCAGTACAATTTTATTTAATAATAGGAACAAAAATGAGAGAATTTATTTTTGCTAAGATATATTTTATTTTAAAAAATGAAAAAAATATCTCTGAATACTGATCTAAAGAAATGGTATAGAAGTCAATGTACAATAAGTAGAATCAAAACCAGTTGCAGTTAGAAAATTGCAAGATTAGCAATATATATTTTATTGTAACCTAATCTTCCTTGAATAATCATGATGTGTTCAAACCTGGTGCTTCCATGAAAACTATTGTTGTTTACTCCCTCAAATATAATTTTAACTTAGCTTAATGTCTGTAAGACTTTCAGAATCTGAACAGCAATAAAATATGGTGGAGTAAGTAATGTTTTTACTGCTGTTTCACAACACTAAATTCATGCAGGATAATTTTCCAAATAGAATTATGTAGGTTTTATTCCAATTAATTTCAGCTTGTGAAGAAAATAAATATAAGTAGGATATTTTTCAAGTTCAGATGAAGTATTAGAATTATAATTTTACTTTCCTTAAATCTTCTTCACACTGTGAAACTCACATAAATAATTCCTTTCATATGGAAATTCACAATATGTTGATTTGAAGGAGAAAGAAAGAATATCAGTGTGATATAATTAAATATTACATTCTCTAAGCAGGAAAATACGGAGGAAAACCTTGTGTAATAAAATTAATGTTTAAACTGCTGTAGTTTAGAACTGAAATCTCTCTCATTTATCTTTTAAGAAATTGTAAAGTTAATTATCATGCATGTATATTGAAATTCAGTCCATAGGTCAAAGAACATATAAAAAATGAAGACAATTGTACTGCTAAGGTGCACATTTAGGTACATCTTCTCCACTGGATCAAAATACTGTGTTTTGTCTCTTTTTCCTATACTTTGTCATTTTGTAATATATATTTATATGTTGTCATGCATACATTATACATATAAATACATCCATACATGGATAAACTTGTATGTACACATGTATAAGTATATGCATATGTATAGGTATAAGAATGGGTCTATGTGTATGTATATGGAGAGATAGAACAAGAAAGAGGTTCTCATTTAAGGAAAACCATGCAATGTTTAACCTTGTGTGTCTGAGTTACTTCGCTTAATATTATGTTCTCAAGGAATATATTTTATGAACATGACTCAAATTTGTCCTCCTTTTAGGCAAAGCAGAACTCCATTGTATATAGATATCATATTTTTAAAATCCATTTATCTGTTAATGGACATATAGGCTGTTTCCAAGATATAGCTATTATAAATTGGGGTGATATAAACATGGGTGTGCACGCATCACTGTGATATGATATCTTTAACACTTTTGGGAAGATATCTTGAAATGGAAAAGTTGAGTCAAATGCAATCTGTATTTTTAGATTTTTGAGGAAACTGCATATTGATTTCATTAGTGGAAACAAAAGTTTACAGTACCACCAACAGTGCAGAAGGGTTGCATTCTCCCTGCATTCTCGAGAGTATTTGTTATTGGTTAATTTCTTGATGGTAACCATTTTTTTAAAGTGAGATGGAATCTCAGTGTTGTTTGAATTTGCGTCTCTCAAATGATCAGTGATGTTGAATGCTTTTTCATGTATTTATTGGCCATTTGTGCTCTTCCTCTGAGAAGTGTCTATTCATTACCAGAGGAGTTATTGTATAAAAGCAAGACTGACTTCTCATGGTCTCTGAATTCCTGATTTGCTATATGAATTTTTTTTTTGCACTCACTCCCAAGATGATGCTGTTTCCTCTCAACCACTCAGCGTAACCAAGCAGAGGAAGGTGCTATGTTCTTTAATTTCCAGAATGTGAGTTTATTCTCTTTCATTTAAAAACTATCCACTGTTAGATGTTTTGTTACTGAAAGAACAAAATAACTATGATAGCCACTTTCTATAGTGGACAGACTATCTAGCAAAAGATTAAAAAGCACATAGGACTTGAATAACCTTATAAAGAAACTAGAATTCACACTCATACATACAACACTTTACCCAACAAAAGAATAACACACATTATTTTCAAAAACAGATGAAATATTCTGCTATGTAGACTATGTATTAAGGTATGAAACAAGTATGCGGGTTTTAATACATTAACATCAGACAGAATGTCTTCTCTTAACGAAATGAAATGTCTAAGAATCAATAACAAAAAGTAAGCTGGAAAATTTTCAACTGTGTATACATAACTCTTAAACAGTGTGTAAGGGAAAGAAGAGGGAAAAAAGGGATATTACAAAATTCTTAGAGTTGAAGAAAAACAAATTAAAACATAAAAAAAGGTGGGATACAGCCTGAAGGGTAATTTGTGTGCAAATTTTAGCAATGAACACATATATTTAAATAGATGGCATTAAATCAATAAACTTTACAACTTGAGAAATCAGAAAGAAAGAAAATGAACCGAATGCAAAGTTAGCAGATGGAAGAAAATAAAAATTATAAAGCTGGAAAACAGAAAAAATAATAGAGATAATTTAAAGTAGCAAAACTTCTGTGAAAGTAGTAACAAAACTGACAAACATTTAGCTGGACAGGTTAGAACTGTACTTAGAAAAAAGTTTAAACATATAATTCGGGTTGAGTTCCATGATCAATGAGTTACTTATACAACCATTATGCTAAACAAATCTACCTGGTGTTCTTTGGAAGGAACTCATGACAGATTGTCTAGCAGTCCAATTCTCCATCATTTCCTTGCTACATAATTTTGGAAGATATAAAATTTTTTTCATATTGTAAAGTATAGAGATATTTTTATCCAAGATTATAAAATTCTAACATTTTGTGAAAGTTATCGCTATTTTAGGAAAATTCATTTCTCTTCTTACAAGCTAATCAAGATATTTTTATTTTTTTAGGTTCATTTAGACACTTGACATTTTCAATGAAGCCACTACTTGGCATGTCTGAAAGTTTTACTTTTTTGGAAAAAAATGTTTTATGGGAACTTCTCCAAAATTAAAAAAAAGAACCCTAGCAATTATTTGTAACATTGAGTTTATGTTATTCATAGCATTTGAATATTTTAATGAACATAAAACCTATGTCAGTATAACTTAATAAATAAACACACTCTTATTGCAAATTTTGTTTTAATTCATAGACGTGATACAGAGTCTTTTTCTGTTATAAACAAAAGCATATAGAAAATGAGTATGTTGCAAATTAAACTACGTATTTATCATGAGTCTCAGTCCCCATTTTCTAACTTCATAAGTTCATTGTAATTGACATTATCACTAAAAGTAAAATAAAATTTCTGAGGAACCGTTGTCTCAGTTGTTCATATTTAATTATAGTTTTATATCATTTCAACTCAACTATTGAGAACTTCCTGTTTAACTTCTTCATTTTGTAAAAGAGACTTTTATGGCTCACTTTTTTCATTTTGATGGTTAAATTAATAAAGTATGAAGAAGTATTATTAGAAAGAATGTAGTGTAGAAATTATTGAACTGCTTTTAGACCAGATTGGCCATAGAGTCTAAGAATCAAATTGTTACTCTTAAATTATTTAAATTCAATTTATTTTTACTTACAGATTTTTGTTTAATGTAGTACAGATTCTGGTAACAATTTCTATATAAGACCAAATGTTAAACATCCAGTTTTGCAGGTTTTATGGTCTTCCATGTAACGCCTCAACCATGGCACTGGAGCATGGAAAAAATCATATATATACACAAAGGAAATAATGTGGTTGCCTTCCCTAAAAACGTTTTATGAACAAGAGATAGGTTAGATTTTGTCACTGGGCAATTATTTGCCTGACAATTGATCTGGATCTCTATAGATGCTTCATAGTAAAACTTTTTTTTCCTCAAATTTAATATTTTCTAATATGTTACCCTGATTGATTCCAAAAGTGGTCTATGATGGAAAATCATCAAGCAATTCTTTATCCAAATAAAGATGTATTTTTTTTGTATTTTAACCATATTTCAATTTCTTTCATATTAAGTGTGTCAGAGATTTCACCTCTAAGACAAAAATTAATCATTAACTTGCTTTTCTCTCTTTCTTTCTCTCTACATTTTTTCTTTTATCTTAGACATACATGTTTTTGATAACTGATTGTTAGTTCTGGTTAACTTGCATATTTGATGCAAAGAGAAACTGCCTGAAGCAACCACATTTTGTAGAATCATCTTTAGGGTGGTACATTGAGAAGTTGGTATACGAAATTAGTAAAATGGTTCAAAAAATATTTTTGGAATGAATTGTGCATTTGGTGTGAAAGTAGAGGTAAGCAAGAATGACGTATTCTTCTCTTTACAAATGTACTTCTCTTTGTATTCCGCACATAGTACTTTTTGATGTGATTATGGAAGTAATCTACAGTTTTGTACACATTACTGAAGTGAACTCTTCACTGATATATTAACAGTCAGTCCAAAATTTTGTACCTTTGATGCTTGCCAAAAATAGCCTACAAGCCATTAATAATTTTGTTTTTTTCATTTTTCACTGTTGTGGAAGAATGATAAATGTTTTTATAGATTTGTTCTTAATACTCCATATGTTTTCTGATAAAACTATTTCTAAATTCACTTGTTTGTTTCTCTCCATTTTCCTATTTTTCTGGCTTGTCCTCTCCTTATTTATGGTTACTTTTGTAATAATGGTTAATTTGTTAGATTTACTCAAATTATAGGCTTATTTTCTATGAGGAATATCATCAAAATAAGGTAAAGAGGAAACATGATTAGCAAGAATATATATGTGCATCACGTGAAAATAAAAATCTTTAAAAATTGCAGTTTTATAAAAATACTTAACTATTATATGAAAAGAAACAGCAATTTTTATTTCTATGCCAACTTGAACTTGAGTGGTATATCTATACTTGTGTTTAAAATATGGATTATCTAAACTATATTAGATATCTGCTGTATTACCAGCTTTAAAATTAAAAAAAGACTAGGTTGAAATTAATTCAGAATTAATTTTAAAAATGTATTCATCATCTGTCACATAATGTTTAAATTTAAAATTTCTTGATGTAAACTTGGTGAAGTGAGACATGACTTTCCAAATCACTTATGCTTTTTTTGCCCTCAACAGGAACTAAATTTTCATGGTCCACAAGCTTGGATTTCCCAGTTTTCACAACTGTGGGGAATAAATATCTCTATAGTATTTTATTCCACTAGTCTTAGAGTACTAAAGCATTTCAGATAAATAAAATGAAGGCCTGAAGAGAATATATTTGTTCATCTGATTTTGATCTTGTGTTTACACTAAGTTCAGCATCAAAATGGTAACCTCCTGCAAGTGGGGGACCACCAGGTTGCCTAAGAAATGGTGAACTAGCCCAGGACAGAAACGGAGGAGGTCAAAACTCCCCTGCTGATCATCTGAAATAATCCAAAATTTAAAACCCAAAATCAAACTAGTAGTTGGGTTTGGCAGCACATGCTTGTAATCCCAGCACTTGGCAGGCTGAGGCAAAAGGATTGTTACGAGTTTGAGGCCAGCCTCAGCTACAAAGTGAGTTTAAGGACAGCCTGGCCTACATAGCAAGAGTCTGTCTTAAAAAATAAAAAAAAAAAAAATTTTAATGCATTAAAGCATATATAAATTAAACTACTTAGAATATGAGAATTTCTATTCAGAAGAGTTAGATTCTAGATCATTAATTACCACAATCCATGTATGTTAATCTTCTGTATTTTTCAAAGAATCACCCCAACTGGAAGCCTTCAACAAAAAATTGTTTTCTCATTATCTAGAGTCTGAATATTTAAAATCAAAGTATGGATAGAGCCATGATCTCCTGAAAACTCTAGGAATGAATATGCCTATGCTTCTAGTGACTTGCTGTGGCACCAGCACTCTGTTGACATTCCTTGCATTGTAGCTCAATGACTCCAGTCACTGCAGCCATTATGATATGCAGTCTTTCTACCTTCACTTCGCTTAGTATTTTCCTTCCCTTAAGGGATGTTAGTCACAGTAATTATGTTTTCCACTAATTATCTCTTCTAAATTGTTTGTATCTGGAACTATTGTGTAGTACACCCAAGTAAGGTCACATTTTCTGATATCAGAAGTTAGTTCTTCAATACATTTTTGCAGACTGAACTCAGTACATAGCAGAGAGCAAGAGGAAAACAGTAATATTTACTGTTGCCCATATTTGATAAAGAAATTTGAGCCAAAAACATTTTAATAATTTACAATTTCATTTATTTAATACAAGACAGACTATTTTGAACCCAGAAACCTGGGCTCCAAAATGGATCCTCTTAAACTTTAGCTGTATTATCCAATTTCAGGCAGTATAAAATGTATTTTCATGTAACAGTATTGAATTGCAATCCTTTGCTTTCTTCCATAATGAAGTTAGTTTTTTCAATTTTAAAATATTCATCTTGGAGTACATATATGAAAGAAGCTGCAGAGCCTGATATCTTGAATAATACTGTTCTCTCTCTCCCTCTCTCTCTCTCTCTCATAGACTCATTGAACACTGCCAGTCATTTATCAGGGTCATGGAGACATAGTCCAGCAGTTTGACATTCCTTTTATGAGCTTTAGAAAAGCAAATAGCAATCTTGTATGTCCATATCCATGGAATACAGCTTCATGTACAGATTTTTATTGTATTCATGCTACAGGAAGGTGTTTTTGTCATCACAATTTCTGAAAAATATAGTAAATAACAATAAAAGCATTTCATAAAAATATTCCCTGCATCCCAATTCAGTAAATGCTAATCAAGCACCAAGAACTGACTTTTATAAACAAAGCACAAACTTTATAAAGGCAGTTTCATATTGAACTATGCAGAAACTATTTCTCCAATGCTTAACCCATTACTTGAGGAAAAAGCTGTTTTTTACATGAATGAGAGGTAGAGAAATATTTTTCTTATTTGGAAGAGCTTAGATTTATAAAATGAGGATAGGTAGTTAAGTCAAATAACAAGTATACATTTGGTACTTTATTGTAAAATTATGGAGAGACTAGAATTATTTTATGAAAACAAGAAAGAAAGTAGGCCATAAGTATATGACATAAAGTTAAATTTTAGTTACAGTTTTGAATGTTAGATATTTAGGGTAAAGAACAAAAATTTATTTTAAACCCTTTGGAAAAAAACTATAGAAGACTAGTAAATCACCCCCATTCTCCATTTCTTCCCATCTACCATCCATCAGCAAAGTCTTGAACTCTACTTTAAATACACTACCTCTAATCTCTTTCTCTGCTACTATTTGAGTCTAAGGCACCACCATCTTTCAACTACATTACTGACATCTTTCGATATATGGTCTCTATTTTTATCCTAGTCCTCATTTCTCTCTTTGCAATACAGAATTCAAAATGACACTTTTAAAATTTCAAATGAATTGTATAATTTATCTACTTAAAAGTTTCCAATATCTTTTCATCACATTTAGATAAAAGCCAACTTTTACAGCGACCTACGCAACCTTGGGACCTTTTCTTCCTTCTATTCATTTCTGTGATTCCAGTATTCCGTTTCTCATTATTCCTTAAATGTGGAAAATCTCCTTCAAAATATTTGCAAATGTTCACTCTGCTGTTTTTCTCAAGCTCTGTGCTCCATTTTCTTATTCAATTTTTTTCAAGAGTAGGATCAGATGTCTCCTTATATCTGTGCCTTGTGTGTACCTTATGAAAAAGATTTCATAACTATGGATATGATTTTATGTATTCTTTTCCCTTACCCTTCATAGTTGCATAATATGTTGCACATTATACACTTTTTTATTCTGTCTTTTCCACTGGCTAGTAAAATCAATGACTTGTAGAATTTTATATTTTTATTCAATGCTTTATTTCTATTTTCCAGAAAGATACATAGAATAAGTTGTATACCTAATAATATTTGATTGAATGAATGACATTTGACATTTTGAGACTAAATCTATGTCAAAGATATAAATGATATCATTACTCAATTTTCATTATTTTATTTTCTTTTGGTCCCAGAAGCCTGATTTTTAAATGCATTGCATAATATTGTGGTTTATCGGTATACCTTCCCTATAAACAAAGCAAATTACTAAGTTATAATGCAAGATAATTGGTAAATTATAATCTTTTTATCCATGATCTGTTAAATTATGAGACTCTGACTCCTTTAAACTGTCATACATGAAATGATGTATTCATTTTGGCTTATGAGGAAGTTTATTTTTGTAAAATTACACAGAAATATATCCTCTGATTTTTATATCACTGCTTGAGTATGTAATTGTTGCCAATATATAACTTTCCTGAATTAAGAATGACACAGCCAAAATAATTGTAGAAAAGTTAATCCAAAGCTCCATTAGTACAAAAAAAAACCCAAGAAAAATAGTTATGTCATTTGATTGCCTTTGACTCCTAGTAAAAAACCCTTTTAAATCAGGTCATTTTGTTTGTATTTTTATTACCTAATTATTGAAGCTCTCTAAGGTAAAATATGTGTGTGCTTTATAAAATATGTAAGATGAGAGAAATCCCTTATTTCCTTTGCTTTGTATTTTTATTTTACATATCTATTCTTTTGGCTTTCACTGTATATAAGAAAGTGATTTCCAACAACTTACCAAGCTTTATATATTTGATACCATGGAAGTGAAATCATATATAATATATGTAGCAAAGAGAAAAAAATAGGAAAGCAAACTGAAGGTAATTTACATAATATCCTAATAAGCACAATTGAATAACAAAAAATCTACCATTATTTACTCTGATTTATGAATGGCAAAATCAGAAACAAGCACATATCAAGTCTTTCTTACAGTTGTTGAGGAGAAGCACAGATGGTCTTGGTACTGAGATACAGAAAACAATTTTTATGGTTCCTAGTGGGCAAAATACTCAGTGTTATAGCTGGACAATTTAACAGTTCTTAATTCCCAACCCCACAACACTACTTCATACAAAGATATTCTTTTATTTTGGCATTAATTCTTTACTTTATTTTATTTTATTTTATTGAGTCTGGTTTTGACTTTTTTGATAGATATAATTAAACTCTATTATAGAATGCTATGCAACTTTAATCAATAAATGTAAAAATTTGGACAGTTTTTAATGTTGTTTGCCATCTAAAAAGTATGTAAGCAAAGCTATAAATACTTAATCTTTGGTAGAATTGCATATGTGGTATAAATACTTGTCTTAGTTACTTTTACTTTTTTCTCATTGCTGAGACAAAACACCTGACACCCAAAATGAAGGAAGGAAAGGTTTATTTATCTTACAGTTTTTGGAGGTTTCAGTCCATAATCAGCTTGTTCCAAGGCAGGAGGGCACGGCACGGGGCAACACTTCAAGGCAGTAGCCAGAGAAAAAGCAACCTGAGTAAAAGGGGGAAAACAAGCCTCTTCTCTTTCTTTATAGTGTATATAGGCCACTCCCACCCTCCAGGACAGATGTAGCACTCACAAGATCTCCTTGCCCTCCTTTGCACAGGATGATGACATTTACAATCTAAGAACCCTTTGCTGAGTCTCTCACTCAAACTTCTAAACTTCTCAAGCTGACACAATGTATCAACTATAACAATAGGACAACTCAGAATAGCAACAAAATCAAATCTGGTTGGATTGGGCATACTGACACACACCTATAATCTCAGACCTTCGGAGACTGAAGCAGCAGGATCACTGTGAGTTTGAAAGCAGCCTGGGCTACACAGTGAGTTTAAGGTCAGGCAGAACTACATGCAGGTAGTGAAATTTTGTCTCAAAAAACCAAACAGAAAAACTAGTTAGAAGAAACAACAGTTTATCTTCAAGAGAAAGGATTGAAATTTTTCTAAAAATAAGGTATGGGGGCCGGGGATATGACTCAGCAGCACAGTGCCTGCCTGGCAAGCATGAGGTCCTGATTTTGATTCCTGGTATTAAATGAATAAATAAATAAATAGATAAATAAGTGATATCAATGTAGAAATGTTTGAAATTATTTTATAATGGATGTCCAATGTTAAAAAAGAATTAACGGGGAAAAAAGTCTTGAAAATAGATCCAAAGTTAGCAAAATTTCTTGAATTATCAATTGATTTTATAGAAAAATTTCTCATATGTCAAATATTAAACATGTGATAATTACATTAGAATGCTAATCTAAATGGAAAAATGTAAAATTAAGTAAAAATGTAGAGTTGAGATAAACTGATTGAAATTTAGAAGTTAATGTTTATTAACTGGAAAAGACAAAAGATTAGTGAACTGGAGAAATTCATTATAAAATACTGTAACTGAAGCACAGAAAAAAATGGATAAAATTAAGATATGGAAGGTAGAGGAAAAGTTATAATAATGTAATTGGAGTTTCAGAGGAGGACAAAAGAGAATAGTTTAAAGTGATTTTTTTAAAAATAATGACTGCGACACTAAATTTGGAATCCTTAATAAGCACCTCCTTATCAGTTAAAATAGCCCTATCTACTATTGCATCCTTTCCTCTTTGATCTAACAGCAGTAATTTCCATCTTCACATGTTCATTATTCTCAAAATATATTAAGAAATTCTTACCACTGCTGTATTTTAACTATAAATTATATCCTCCTGGATTGCAATTTATATATCTAAACTCAGTTTATGTTTGTAATTGAATAATGACTTTGAACCCCATGTGAAGAGAGGATTTTTATTACTGATCCTGCATAAAATAAGTATCAGTTTCCTAGGTATTGTCCAAATTGTGTTTTCATAAGGAAATACTCATCTCTTGTCTATATTACATAATATTCAATGTAAAACAAAGTCTTGTCTCTTCAGAGAACAAAAAACAAACTACATATATTCAAGAGAATTTATACTACATGATAGTCCTCATGTCATTATTATGTCAAACACACAGCCAAGTACGACAGCAGCAAGTGCTCCCAAGGAGCGTGTCAGCTGGGACTTCACTGCAATCAAGCTCAGGTGACAGATCACCTGAAATTCCACTGCACATCTGAGATCACAGCATTCTATTTTCCACTGATAAGGAGCTCAGTACTGTTCTAAATCAAGGACAAAACTAGTTCCCATAATCAATCTCTTGGGACTCAAACTGTCCATTTACCCTTGACATTAATTTTGTATGAGTCTAAATTAAATCAGGAGAAATAAAACACACTGTAGAAATGGTGAATGTTAATATAATTAAAATAATTTAATGATTGTGAATGTAGTTATATCTTGATGTGGTATCTTAGAGCTGAGGAAGAATATCCAGGAAGTGTCATATTTAAAATGGTAGCCCAGTCCTAAAGATCCAGTCCAGATTTCCACAGGAAAGGTACATCAGCATCCACAGAAACAGAGACTAATGCATTGGTCTGTCTGACTTAGATCATGCAGAAGGTACGCAGATGCTGATGTAAGCCGAGGGTCTAGAATACATGATGTCTCTTGGGAGATCCACAGTGTCACAAGGTTACAGTATTAGAAGGGCCTTATAAGAAAAAATTCTAGGGTTTTTGGGGACATAAGCAGAGAAATATACAAAGTGCAGAAGTCAGGCAGCATATAATGTATGTGTTGAGAGAGCCGCAGCATGATAATCACAAGCCTGAATCAGAACTACAACCAGAATGTCAAGATGTCAGTGTCTAGGTACATTGTAGGAACAGTTCAATGCCATGCTGCAGACCAAATGTGCACCCTTGGACAGTGCAGGCAGCTCCTTTTTCTTCTCCTCTACTGACCTCTACTGAGGAAAATTAAATTGTGTTCAGTAAGGAGGAGAAATTTTAAAAGCAATTATGTCCATCTTCACAGCGTATATTGAAAGGTGAATTTGGAGCTAAGAGGTAATAACCTGGCAACTGGCATGCATTTTAAAGAATAATATATATTTTCAATATTTAGAATTAATATCTGAAATACTTTGATATCATTGAACATCTTTTCTAACAATCTTTGAACCCTGAGTCATATTTAAACTCCTATTGAGTAAATGAATAAGTGCAATTTACTAAGTGTTTCTCTTATCTTTTTTTGTTATGTTGTATTCATATGCAGTTTTAAAATTTTTTCCATTAAACATTAATCTAGAAATGATGTGTTCACATCAAAAATATAATTTTTCATTAAAAGACAATATATAAAATTTTAATTATAAATATACTGAAATCATAATTTCATTTGATTAATTGCATAATACCATAAAACATCTTTTTATTTTCAAAAAGTTTCTAAAATATTTGCTGTTCTAGATGTTTTCAAATTTGGTTTTAATTCATTTTGTACAGCTGCTCAGTCAGCATGCGGCCACTAACACATCATATGCCTTGTCACATAAGATGGTGTGATTTACTGAGAAGGAGCAATCATTCCTCAGGGAGTGAGGTGATGCTGGACACAAGTTGTCAGTTATTAAAAGTTTTGATTTTAAAACTTCTTTAATAAATGGACATATTTGACCTATTCCAAATGATTAATTTTGAAGGAAGCTTTATGTCAATTCACTTAAGTGCTCTTTAACTGTTTTAACTCATTTTAAACATCACAAAACCTTGAAAAGCTGTGTATGAGTTTATCTTTAAGTGTATATTATTTCTCTTAAAGTGGTATGGTCTTAAGAACATTTACTATTTAATTCAATTTGTTGTCATTAGAGGTTAAACTATTATAGTAGGTATTTATGTGATTTCTGCATGCTGACAAAATTTTTTGAAACGGAGAGCATGAGTTTTCTTTTAATTTTTCTGAATTATATTTTTATTACAAAAATATGAGAATTAGTCAGATGAAACTTGCAACTGCCAGGAAAAAAGGAGCCACATACATAGATACAGAAATTTAAAACTTCTTGCATATTATTAGCTACATGCTCTAATGCATTTACTTTCACACTGATACATTGTAAATTACAAAATAATACAAAATATAGAATTCTCTCAAAATTTTAATGATACATTAATATGAGAAATGACCTGTCTCAGATTCCTCATATTTTATACATAAAAACTGAGAACTAAGTAGATATTAAAATATACCCAAGTTCTTTGAAATATTAGACTATTAATTGTAAAAAACCTCTATTGATTAGCAGGCACATACAGGATGAGACTTCACGAGCATGAAGGGATGTAAGGAGGATTCTATTCTTAATGAAGAAGAAGTAAATTTTAAATACATGCAATATTATTTTTCCTCATTAACCTTCTAATTTTACTTCCCTTTCTATGCCCCATGTCAAGAACATCACATCCTGATCTCAGATGTTATAGTTCTTATAGGTATCTTTAAAATGATGGTTGCTAGGAATTTAGCTCAGTGGTATAAGTGCCTGCCTGGCAGGTGTGAGGTTGTGAATTCAATCCCCCCAAAAAACAAGAACAACAGCAAAAAAAAAAAAAAAAAAAAAAAAAAAAAAAAAAAAAAAAAAAAAAAAAAAAAAAAAAAAAAAAAAAAAAAAAAAAAAAAAAGCCAAAAAAAGCCCCCCCCCCATGATGGTAATGGTGACAACTGGTCAAAAATAACATGTTACCTTTACTTAATCTTCCTGAGATTAATAATATTCATATATAACAATTTAAGGGAGATGATTTTATTTCTTATAGATTGAGACAGACACATTTAAATGTGATAAATATAGGATTGATCAAAATCCCAACAGTTTGTCTTATATTATTTTCCATCAAGAATATTCCCACTGCTGGCCATGGGGGCCTGATGCCTGTAAATCCCAGCACTTGGGAGACTGAGGCAGGTAGATCACTAAGAATTTGAAGCCAGACTGGGTACAAAGTAATTCAAGGCCAGCCTGAACTGTGTAGTGTGACCCTATCCCAAAAAGACAAAAAAGAGAAAGTTCCCACCTTGCAGCTATAGAACAATAATTTATTTTTATATTGTAGCACACACACACTAGACGAATCTGTTTTGATTTTGCACAGTCTTGTGCAAAAACAAGCCCCCTAATATGTTTTTCCTAAAAAGAACAGAATGGTTACTATCGCTTTCACATTTACTTGCCAGTGTGGAAAAACATTCCATTATTTTATAAATTAGAATGTATAACACAATGCTATGGATTATTTGCTTCACTGTGATCAAATTTGCTGTGAACTCTCTGGAAATAATGATCATTTCTTCTTGAAGGCCTTCATTTTATAATTAACATCTTTCTAGTTTCTCTTAGTTTATTGAAAAGAAAGATTTGTGCTAATATTGTTAAGACAAGATAGAATGCCTATATCTTGTACTCTAACAGCTATGAAGACAACAACATGCAATATAGTTATCATTGTAGTTCTTCTGCTAACTTGTTTGAAACTGTTTTATTGTTATTTTGAGTTTTGATTTTTCTCTTTAAAATGAATAAAAAGTAAATATTAAAATTAAATAAAATAAAGAAGACACAATGGGCCATTTCTTTCTAGAAATCTCAAATTCTTTATTAAAATAATGAAGGCAATGGATTGTGGTCTCAAGATAAATGACTTTCTCAAACACAAATACCGTTCTAAAATAAATATATGAACATAGTATAAAACATGAAAATTAAGTCAAGTGTTATGGTGCATGCTTGCAATCCCAAAAGTTAGGATGGCTGAACAGGACGCCCACAAATTTTTGTCTTGCCATTGCATCTTATTATTATACTGCCTGAAAAAAGAAGACAGAAGCAAAACATTAATATCATTCTATATAAAAAAAATTCTAAATGTCATACATTCTGTATGAGGGCAGTATAAATGTAATAATAAAAGAAGTTTTGCCAAATTGCATCATTTTCTTTCATTTTAAGGTAACTAAGCACAAAAAAATAGAGAGGATTAAAAATTTTAGTTTCTTTTTTTATTTAAGAGAAAAAAGACAGATAAGAAAGAAAATTTTAGTTTCTTGAAACTTCTTCCATACTGACTTAAATATTACAATTTGTTGTGAAAAGAACTGGCATGAAATTTTCAAGTGAAGCAAATGAGAACTAATAATTCTCTGAGTTTTATGAATGAATTATTTATAATTATGTATAGCACCATTCTGCTAGCGTTGAGACTTTCTGTTTATTGTTTATTTTTAGTAATTTATGATGTCCCTTGATGAGATTATATTCATTCTACTTGGAATTTCTCCATTCCTAGACCTGTGTGTTGTTATTCTGACATCTTGAAAACGTGTATGGTGGATCTCATTGTTCTTTCAAATATTCTGTATTCTTCCTTCTCTTTGTTAATATAATATTTGTGTCTTAAACAACATGCAGATTCTACAGTACTACAGATCTTTTGTTTTTCTCTTTTTTTAATGTGTATCTGCTGTTAATTATATAACTACAGGTTTTAAATTCCAGTTAATGTTTTATATGGTCTAAGTTCCATTTAGTTTTACATTTTTTACTCTTTATTGTGTTTATTTCTATATCTAAATATTTTAATGTATTCATAATGTGTAATTTATGGTCTCCTCAGCTAATTCATCATTTTTGTCCCTTTTAAGCACATTAATGTCCAAAATTTATCCACTGCTTGCAAGTCATATTTTCTTGCTTAGTAACTGTTTTTTTATGATTTGTAAAAGTTCTTAGTACACAATGATTACATTTATCATGAGAGATTGCATATGTATGTAAGTACCAGAGGCTAATCAGTTGCACCACTGGACTGATCAACATAATGTGTCTTAAATCTTTTATCTTGTTCCGCTTTCATCCTTCTTAACTCCCTCCATTGATGCATGCCAATGTGATTTTTTTCTTTTGAATATATGGATTTTGTCATCTTCTTTTAAGAATGTTGTTTTTTTAAGTGTGCAGTTAAGTTTCTTGTGGACATTCTTGATCTTGGAAGCTTGTTTTTGTTTGTTTGTGTGCTTTTGGTTAGCACAGACATAGTACAATTTTCTACCTATCTAATTTAAACTTTTGCTAAAATGTCCTAAATTTTGGTCACTATAGACGCTCAGTGATGTGTTTGTTCTTGCTGGTTGTTATTCAAATATGTGTTAGCCTATTGTGAGCTCTAGCAGTTTTCAAATTTATAGCACTCCAATATTTGTTCCTTCTTGAGTAATTTTTTTCTTAGCTTATCTTCCTTGGATTTCCCCTTATGCAGACTTTTATTTGGCAACAAAGAGACATAAGAGGATCATTCTCACTCTTTTGTGTCTATTTTTCTCCTCATTATTATGCAACCTGGAACTTTCTTGCACCATGCTACAGAAAGTGCTTGCAAATAAAAAGCCAGTGTAATTGAAGAACTAAACAAAATTTTTTCTTTTCTTTTTTTCTTTTTTCTTTTTTTCTTTTTCTCTTTTTCTTTTCTTCCTTTCTTCTTCTTCTTCTTCTTCTTCTTCTTCTTCTTCTTCTTCTTCTTCTTCTTCTTCTTCTTCTTCTTCTTTTTGGTGGGGAAATCATGGTTCTACACTATTATTTAATGAACAACAAAACTTTCATATCTTTTGTTCAGTTTTCTAATTCTAAAATTGTGTATTTGAATGCTTTCCTTTCAATGATTAAAATCATGTTCACTCAGGGTCAAACAGAATTATTATTTAATGGTCATACTCTGGCAACAAAGTTGTTTTTGAATGACCCATGGAGTTAGGGACAAAAAGAGAATAAAAATTAAAATGAGAGGAGGATGTAGGATGAGAATAGGAAAGATCAATATCATTGATCTGTTGATTCTAAGATATCAAAAAGAGATCACAATGGATATGTTTTCTATTTTAAATTTTTGAGGAATCTTCTTAATGATTTTTCATAGTGCTTATACTAGTTTGCATTTCTTTCATCAGTGTATAAGGGTTCTTTTATCCTCAGAGCCTCACTAGGCACTCATTTTAGTTGATTCTTCGATAATTCAGCTATTTTCCTTCTAGGCATCTTTCCCAAAGAGTTAAAGAAATCATATTACAGTGACACATGCATACCCATGTTTGTAGCAGCGCAGTTATTAGTGACTGAATCATGGAAGCAGTCTTTTTGTTGACCAATAATTGTGCTCCAAAATAAAGTACTGTAGCTCAGGAAGATCATTATTCAAATTAATGATAGATGTGATTTATTATTTTCTTAATCGAATATTACAACAAATTCAATGGGCAAAGGAAGACCCAAATCAAAAATTTCAGCATGAAAAAATAATACCTGATTCATTTAAAGTTGCATAAATCTTAGAAAATTCATGCAGTAGTCTCAATTGTTCATGTTCAACATTGAAGAAAATAGAGCATGAGTATACACATGTATATTGCATTTATACATTTGATTTATTCTTTGTGATTTCTAAAATTCATTATGTGGTAAGCACTGTTCCTAAGAGCCAACTATATGGTAACTCAAAGAGTCAAAATTCCAGTTTCACTCTTTTGAGACATGTAAAAATCAACAAATAATATGGGTATTTAACAGTTAAAGGAATTGAAAATGTATTAAAAATAATTGAGCAAGGTAAGACAACTGAAAGCTTGATGAGGTGGTATTTTTAATATTCCAAAAAAAGTCTTAATAGAGAAATGAGATTGGACTGGAATACAAAGAAGGAATAATCAAGCAGGGAATAATATGAACAATGTCTCTGAAATAGGAAAAAAACCTTTACTTCAAAAAATATTAGAATGGCTGCAAAGAAGGGAATTGCATAGCTAAGATAGTGTGTGCCAGATAGGAGATATGGAGAAAGCACCTATGGATTTTTTCCCATGCTATATACTGTGGCTTTATTCAAGAATAATGGGACCAAGCACTGTGGAATATATAACCTAGGAATGATGCAATCTGATTTTTGTTTTAGTACTATTCTTTCAATTGGAAATTTTGCTTTAAAATAATAGAAGTGGAGAAGTTTTCAAAGGTGACTCACAGAAAGATAATTCATTTTATAAACAGAGTCTAGAACACTCTACATGATGATACTTGACCATAGTCTTAAATGAAGCAAGGAGTGAGTCATGTGAAGATCCCCAAAAGAATAATTCAAGGCAGTGACTTTTGAGGAAAAGCAATTTTTGAGGTTTGGCCTGAGCAGAGTACCTGGTGGGAAGAATGAAAGAAAGTAGTTTTGGAGAAGTAGATTTGGGACAGATCATGCAGTGCTTTTTACAGTAGGATCAAGTACTTCACACTTTAGGAAAAATTTGAAGGTTTTAAGCAAGGGAGTGATGTATTTTCTTTTCCACTGAAAGCATGGTACTGTTTCCCCAAGGTGACTTTTACTACTAAGTAGCAAAGAGTTTTTAAAAGGAAAGGAGAAAACATAAATGCCATTTCTGAAGTTATTATGGGAATGCAATCAAGAGATGGTATAGGGCAAGGTTTAAGGTCATTTTGACCAAATGCTATAGGAAATTTAGGATAAATTTAAGATAAATTCAGAAAACATGAAAACAGATTGCATGTTGAGTATTAGAAGGTCAAGAAAACTTTTGTAATAGGATTTTAATATTCTTTTTCAATCTGTAATTTTCAGGCTCTTAGTCATGTTATTTTATTTTCACTTAATCCATTTATATAATGCCTCTGAGTGAAAGAGAAAACAATGAATAACTCCTCTTTAGTTCCTGCTCTCACTTCCCACTGTCTTTTTTTCCTACTCAGATATATATGTATACTGCTTCACAAAATTATACATTTTTATATGGAAAAATAGAATATTTGATGCCTGATGAGTATCACAATAAACTTTCTCATAAGTAAACTTCTTTGCAGTGCCAGACACAAAATATTAAGAAGTTCTTTAGCACTTTTCTTCAGACATCATTGTTTCTATTCCCTGCTCAGCAGAGTTCTATATTCAGTGACATTACAAAGTCATTTGAGGGAAGTTTCCTGGTGAGAGAGAAGATGATAGTCTTCTTCGTCTTTTAAATAACTGAAAAACTGTTTCAGCAAGACGCATTTCACAGCATTCTAATTCATTTCTTTTCCCTTTCTAGGTGAACACGAGAAGATGAGAAACCAAAGGAATGCTTAGCTAATACTACTAGGTAAGAAAGGTTGCCTTTCTCCATGCTCTGTTTCCCTCATTAAAGACATTGTGTCTTCTAAGATTGAACCTCTAGATCAGGCTGGACACAATTATTTTATTTTCTATTGTGGACAGTTAACCGTGCAAAACAAATTGAGAAATCTCTATCCCTATTCCTATATAAATATTGGCTCAATACATTACATTCACATGACCTAGAATTAAAATTTGTCCTACAGAATAATTAGTATAAAAAAAAGCTAGGAGAAGATATAATAAGTCACCAAAAAATGGAAAACATGGAGTATTTTGGAAGAAAAACTACCCAATAAAGTGAAATAGACAAGTTTGCTTGTATTCAAAATTATTTCAGTAGACTTGTGACTGATGCAATAAGAGAGGGAACCCGAATTCACTTTTCTGGTAAAAACAAAAACAAAACAAACAAACAAAAAAACATTTTCTTCTATCTTTCATGGGTCAGAGTTATTTCATATATAAATACCAGAGGCCATCAAACAGATCACAGATTTTTTTCCTGGGCTGGCATTTAGTGTGTTGTGATCAATGTGATTAGTCTGTCTTTGTTTATTGATTGATCAGTAGATTACTACTGTTCCTTAAACTCAGAACATGCAACGTCTAACATTAAGTTTCAAAGGATGGTCTTGGTTTTAAGAAACATTTCTAGGTTTTGTAAAATAGAGGGAAGATTTACATTGCATTGGGGCAGAGAAAAAAATTACAATTTCAACTTTTTGAAGTAAATGCTCAAAAAAAAAAAAAAAAAAAAAAATGAAGGTAACATACTGGGCCCAAGAATCAGCAAAAAGCCCTTCTCAGATATGGCCAACTTCAGCACAGAAAGAAAACAGGATTACAGATGTTGACCTATACTGAATCACACAGTCTGAGGACCTGTCTGTTGAAACGACAAATTGATAATATTCTTAGAACACTTTTCTTGTTTTCAAATGAAAGATAAATTGAAAAGTATCAAGACAAGATACATTTTCTCAGTAGGAAGATACTACATTGATATTAAACACCAGTTCATTCCTACTGTGGAAGGAAGAGGTTATTTAAATGAAAAGGCAGAATAACTGCATGAAATTCATAAAGAGTATCTATTTTATTCACCAATCTGTATACTTTTTACTTGTATTTATTTGTCTACTATTTATTTTTATTTGTGATAAAAATCAAGCTTTCCTTAATTTTATTCTTCTGAATCTATTGGCATACTTAAATAACCACACAGGCCTCAGAGGTTTAACAGGCAGATGTTCATTTATTAAAGCAACAGTTGAGTACAAGTCCTGAACCACTGATTTACTGAAGGTTATAATTACTGTGACATTTGGGTTCCTACATGTCTGTGTAATTCCTATCCATTCTCTGGATGATTATCTAATGTGTTTTCTTCTGACATGAACGATATTTCTAATGCTCATGGAAAATTAATTCACTAGAGAAAGGTGAGTGACAGTATATTGCCAAGGGTCATGACTTTTTCTCTGGGCTGCCATTTAATATGTTGTTTTATGTTTTTAGTATAAAGAAAACTTTAACTGATTTGTGCCAACTGTGCTTTTCTAGGGAGCTTAATTGCCTGTGTCTGCATAACAAAGATGACTACAGTGGTACCAGCATTAGATACACACTGTGTCATACAGTTGTTTAAGTCTAGAACCTATGGAGGAAAGTTTTTCTTTTTTTGTTTTATAGTTCACAAGTGAATAACACTGTTCTCAATCTTAGTTGACTTTAATATAATTAAAAGGGTAATTTTCATGACACTGAAAAAATGTGTTGTACCTATAATAATTGACTTTAAAAATGCACTGATTCATACTATCATCATTCTTGAAACTTAGTTAACTTTTTTCCAAGTCATCTTATTATGTAAATATTTCATTGGCCCTGTATTTCTTTTGAAAAAACAAAATGATTATGAAGTAAATATCGATTGATGCTAAATTTCAGATAGATGTTACATATATCTATCTGAAATTGTCCACGTGAGAAAAATATATTTTCCTCTAAGTCAGACTAACTTCAAAGTGGTTTAGTAAAACTTGATATCAATTTTATGCCATTCCTATATAAAAGTTTGTGTTAAATTAGTTGCACACACCATTGCTATGGTAGGTGAGATATGTGTGCACAATGCATCTGAATAGGAGAGATTAAAAATGTCTTCTACTTTATATGAAAAAATTATAAAAAAGATAGGACAAATTAAAACCTGTGAAATATAGAAATACACAACACTCATTCCACTGTTTATGTAATCTGGTATTGATAGCTGAGCTGATTATCATGGGAATGTTGAGGAGGACAGAGGCCAACCAGAACAGGTCATCCTTTGATCATGTGAAGAGAAATTTTAGCTTACAAAGTTTTGTTTAAAATAGACTTTTGTTTTGTAAATTCTTGTATTGCCTACAAAGTTCTCAATTTTAAATATTTATTCATTGGTCTACTGGGTTATGTTTTGTAAAAGTTCTGAAATGTTATTAAGCAAACATTTAATATTTTAGAACTAACAATAGTAAAATACATTGACTAAGGAATTCTCAATTTGTGTAACAATATATGCAGGAATCTAAAATATATCTATTATTGACATCATATTGGTGCTTAAGAGTAGACAACATACAGATGTTATTTCACTCTGCATGAATGATTAATTTAGGAAATGCATACAATACAAAATCTATTGTGTGGCAGAGCTGAGATCATAAATTTTATTTAACTATAATCTTTGTTGAAGTATTTCCTACTTTATTAGTGTACCTTTGTCTTAGTTATTTTTCTCTTACTGCTGAGACAAAATATCTGACACCCAAAGTTAAAGGGGAAAAGGTTTATTTGGCTAACAGTTTGCAGAGATTTTAGTCCATAATCTGCTGGCTTCAAGGCAGGATGGCATGGCAGACAGACATTGCAAAGTAGAAACGGCTCATGTAAGTCAGAACATAGCAAGTCAAGAAAATGATGCATGGAACTCTTTATTCCTTATGTTTTATGCAGTTTACATAGGGCAAGTAGCACTCATACTTTTAATCCTATGGCCCTTGATCCTACCATTGCACCATGAGTCAATCCCAGCATAACATATTTTAGATCTAGTACCTCTAAAAATTCTCCACATGCAGTTTACCCTTCCCATGAGCCAGCCAGCATGTGGGCTTGGAGACAATAAGAGCCCCTCCCCCCACTGCCACCTATAAGCAACTGGCTGATTTGGATGACAGACTTACTTGATAGCAACCGAGGCTCAAAAACAATTTAATTCTTATATTGTTTGTAGGCCTAAATCTGGTAGTCTGAGCATCTATTTAGAGGATAAAAATATGCAATATAACAAATATGGGGAATTTCCTCCTGTCTTGTTTTAGAAATCCAGTATTGTTCTCACTGTTTTGTTTTGTTCTATTTTTTTGTTTCATTCAATGTTCTGTTTTGATTGGTTTTATTTTATTGCTTTGTTTGATTTTATTATGTCTGATGGTATATGGGCAGGAATTTTAAAGCTAATGAGGTGCTCTATTAACCATTGTTTATTTCCTATTATCCTGTTTTGAAGTTCTGTATCACTTTCATTGTTTTGTTTTGATTGACTTTATTCCATTTTATTTATTTATTTATCTTTTGGTTTTATTCTTCTTAAAACAAAATTAAAAAAAAAATAAGCCCCACCTATGACTGCATGAAACTTTAGGGAACATATTGACACAAACCATATCATTCCACCCCTGGCCCCATAATGACTGATGCACACCCATTTCTGAAAAAAAAACATTTACTCTATCTGCAAGAGTTGACAACATCCTAACACTTTCAGCATTGCTGAAAACTCCAAGTCCAAGGTCTCCTTGGAGATTTAAAGCAAACTCTTAGCTGCAGGCCCTGTAGAAATGAAAGAAAAGTTAAACATTTCCAGCATTCCATGACTCAGGATAGACATTTCCATTCTCAAAGTTACAAACACAGGGATAGCAAGGAATGGGAACAAACCAAGACCATAATCTAGCAGGCAGACATTAAGTCCATAGTTCCCTGTGCAGCATCTGAGACAATCTGTGGCAAGATGTGAACTCTAAGGGGCTTGATTGACTCTGCTCCTATAAACCTACAGATGATTGAAGCATGGATTACCTCTTGGGTCAGATCTGTTGCATCCTTGCAAATTTCCTTCAATGATTCATGTTCCTGGTTTCTCCAAACTTCTGGGGTCTTCACTGTACCTTTAGCTTCACACTCAAAGCTTTACACATTGCCCTCTCAGGGACATACTGCCTGGCTTCCCAGATCTTTTTCTATAATCTGGATAGACGTCGTCTTCACGCAACAACTTTTGCATTCTACTTCTATCTAAAACAAGCGCCACATTAGTGCTGCCAAAGTTTGCCACCAGGTGGAGCAGTAGCCAGGTTTTCTTCTCTCTTCTTGGTTGTAGGGGTTGAGTGCCTACGAGTCATAATCTCATTTCCCTAGGCTGCTGACATTCTGGAAAATGATACTCTGGTGCTCCCTTCTCAGAGCAAAGTCTTTCACCTTTGCAGCTCTGAAGCTGCAAAGGCTGGAGTCCTGCTGGTTCTTGTGATATCTCTGCATCATTTTTTCTGTTGTTTTTTTTTTCTGAAATACTTGGCTTTTTCTTGCTAGTCTTGTTAGCAACTGATTTTTTCTTTTTCAAGCCACAACTTTACTGGAGTTTCCTTTCTGGCCAAACTCAAAATATTTTAAATCATCCTGCTGGGTTCTTTGTTCTTGATTCTCAACATAAATCTGGCTAAAAGCCCCTAAAAATAGCCCTACCACCACCACAAAATTAGACTGTCTTTAAATTTTTTTTTGCCAGATAATTTAATCCTGTCACTCAATATCAATTTTAAGCAATGTTCCTGAACATGAGTAAAGTGCAGACAAAATTTCTGCCAAGCCATAACACACATTGTCTGGAATCTGACAACCAATGCAGTCCTTCTCAGCAGAAACCTCTTGTGTCTTGTCTTTACCATCATCATTTCTTTTTTATTTTTATTTAAGAGAAAAAAAGACACATATAAGAAAGACAAAAAGCAAAAGAGACAAACAAACAACTAGAGTAAATGCACAACAGTAACATTATAGGTTTACAAAACAGAATGATAAAAACTTGACAGTGGTTGCAATATTGTGAATCGTTATCTTCAAAATGGTTTACATTAACAAATATAGATGAATAAAATTGATCTAATCATATGAGTATTAACCAATCTTTCTCAATAACTAATACATTCAGCAGTGTGCTCGTATTAGTTATCTTACATATACATATATAAAGATTTACATCTTTTTCTTTTCCCTTTGCTCTTTCCCCTTATTCCCTTCCCAATTACTTTTGCTCTTCAAGCAGTTTAGCCCTTACATAGTATTTATAGTAGATTTTGCATCATACATAATTTTTCAGTTTCTTACACTAGGGAGACAATACGGTATTTACACATGTGGGCTTGATTTATCTCACTTATGAGTATGGTCTCAAGTCATGTCCATTTATTTATAAAAGTCTCAATGCAATCCTTCTTAATAGCTGAGTAGTACTCCATTGCGTAAAAATAACACGTTTTTTATCCAGTCTTTGATTGATGGGCACTTGGGTTGTTTCCAAGATCTGGTTATTACAAATTGGGTTGCTATAAACATGTGTGCACAGATATTACTGTGGTATGATGTTTTCATTTCTTCTGGGAAAATGCCCAGAAGTGGGATAGCTGGGTTCAATGGGATCTCTAATCCTAGCTTCTTGAGGAATCTCCACACTGACTTCCACAGTGGCTGCACCAGTCTACACTCCCACCAACAGTGGAGGAGAGTTCCTTTTTCCCCACAGCCCCTCCAGCATTTGTTGTTGCTTGATTTTTTATTTTGGCCCTTCTTTCTGGAGTGAGATGGAATCTCAGTGTTGTTTTAATTTGCATTTTCCGAATGACCATTGACGTTGAACATTTTTTCATATATTTATTTGCCATTTGTATTTCTTTCTCTGAGAAGTGTGTATTCATCTCAAATGCCCATTTTTGGATTGGGTCCTTGAATTTTAGGGGCCTGATTTCTTTTAATTCTTTGTATGTTTTGGATAGAAGTCCTTTGTCTGATGGACAGTTGGCTAAGATATTTTTCCAGTTCGTGGGTTTTCTTTTCACTCTGTTGGAGATTTCCTTTGACATGCAAAAACTTTGTAGTAAGATGAGATCCCAGTTGTTGACTCTGGAAAGTGTTTCCCGTGCAATTTGATTTTTGTTCATGAACTCTCTGCCTACTCCTATGTCATCGAGATTTTTACCTACTCTGTCTTCTAGTAAGTTTAGTGTCTCTGCTTTAATATTCAGATCTTTGATCCATTATGAGTTTATTTTAATGCATGGTGATAGACATGGATCTAGTTTTATTTTATAGCATATAGAAAGCCAGTTTTTCTAGCACCATTTGTTAAAGAGGCTATCTTTCTTCCAATGTGCATGTTTGGTCCCTTTGTCAAAGATGAAGTGGCTAAGTGTGTTTGTAGTTGTGTCTGTATCTTCTAATCTATTCCATTGACCTGCAGGTCTGTTTTGATTCCAGTACCATGCTGATTTTATCACAGTAGCTTTGTAGTATAGTTTCAAGTCAGGGACTGGGATGCCTCCTGCCTTCCGTTTGTTGCCCAGAATTGCCTTTGCTATTCTAGGTCTTTTCTGGTTCCAGATGAATTTCAGGAATGCTTTCTCTAGCTCTGTGAGGTAGGCAAGTGGTATTTTGATTAGGATTGCATTAAATCTGTATAATAACTTTGGGAAAATGACCATTTTCACGTTTGTTCTTCCTATCTATGAAAAGGGAATATCTTTCCATTTTCTGAAATCTTCAATTTCCTTCTGCAGAGTAATGTAATTTTCATGGTATAGATCTTTTACTTCCTTTGTTAGGTTAATTCCTAAGTATTTCATTTTTTTGGATGCTGTAGTGAAGGGTGTGGTTTCCCTTATTTCTCTCTCAGTGACTTTGTTGTTTGTGTACAGGAACGCTATTGAGTTTTGAGTGTTCACCTTGTATCCAGCTACATTACTGAATTTGGTTATTACCTGTAGAAGTCTTCTAATGGATCTTTGTGGGGTCTTCTATGTAGAATATCATATCATCTGCAAATAATGATAATTTCACTTCTTCCTTTCCTATCCTTATTGCCTTTATTTCTTTCTCTTGTCTAATTGCTCTGGTTAATATTTCCAGAACTATATTGAATAGGAGTGGTGATAATGGACATCCTTGTCTTCTTCCTTATTTTAGGTTGAGAGTTTTTAGATTTTCTCCATTCAGTAAGATGTTGGCTGTTGGTTTATGATATATGGCTTTTATCAGGTTGAGGTAGAGACCATCTATTCTGATTTTCTGTAGGGTTTTTATCATGAATGGGTGTTGGATTTTGTCAAAAGTTTTTTCTGCATCTATTGAGATGATCATGTGATTCTTGTCCTTGGCCCTGTTGATATGGTGTATTACATGTATTGATTTGCTTATGTTGAACCATCCCTGCATTCCTGTGATGAATCCCACTTGATCACGGTGTATAATCTTTCTGATAAATTGCTGTATTCTATTTGCCAGTATTTTATTGAGGATTTTTGCATCTATGTTCATGAGGGAGATTGGCCTGTAATTTTCTTTTTTGGTTGGGTGTTTCTCTGGTTTTGGTATTAGGGTAATGCTTGTTTCCAGGAATGAGTTACGGAGACTTACTTCCCTTTCAATTTCACTGAAGAGTGTGAGGAGTGTTGTCATTAAGTCTTCCCTAAATTTCTTGAGGAATTCAGCAGTGAATACATCAGGGCCTGGGCTTTACTTTGTCGGTAGGGTCTTAATCACATTTCCAATTTCATTACCTGAAATTGGGTTATTCAGCAGCTTTGCATCTTCTTGATTCAGCTTTGGTAGTCCATAGGTTTCTAGGAATCTGACCACTTCTTCTGTGTTATTGAATCTATGTGAGTAAAGGTTTTTTAAGTAGGTGTTGATGATCTTCTGTATTTCCACCGGGTCTGTAGTGATTTCACCCTTTTCATTTCTTATTGCATGAATCTGAGTTTTTTCTTTCCTCTTCTTGGTAAGGTTGGCTAGGGGTTTATCAATTTTATTTACTCTTTCAAAGAACCAACTCTTTGATTCATTGATTCTTTGTATTGTTTTCTTAGTTTCAATTGCATTAATTTCTGTCCTAATCTTAGTATTTTCCTCCCTTCTTTGGGCTTTGGAGTTCACTTGCTCTTCTTTTTCTAGAAGTTTGAGGTGCAGGATTATGTTGTTTATGTGTGTTCTTTCCCTTTTTGTGATGTGGGAGTTTAGTGCTATAAATTTCCCCCTGAGCACTGCTTTCATTGTATCCCAAAGGTTCTGGTAATTTGTATTTGCATTTTCATTCAATTGTAGATATTGTTTAATTTCTTCTTTAACTTCTTCTGTGACCCATTGGTTATGTAGGAGAGTATTATTTAACTTCCATTTGTTTATACAGTTTTGTAGGTTTTTTTTGTTATTCATTTCCAATTTTACTGCACTATGGTCAGATAATATGCATGGAATTATTTCAGTTCCTTTGCATTTACTTAAGTATGTTTTGTGGACCAGTATATGATCTATTTTAGAGAATGACCCATGTGCAGCTGAGAAGAATGTGTATTCTGATGTTGATGGGTGGAATACTCAGTACACATCTGCTAGGTCCATTTGTTCACAAATTTGAATCAGTTCTGTTATTTCTTTGCTGATTTTTTGTTTGGTTGATCTGTCTCTCTGTGACAGTAGGGTGTTAAGGTCCCCTGTTATAACTGTATTATTGTTTATTTGGTTTTTCATGTCTATTAAGAATTGTCTTACATAGTTGGGTGCTCCCATATTGGGTGCATATGTATTTATGATTGTAATCTCTTCCTCTTGAAGTTTTCCCCTAACCAGTATGTAGTGACCTCCTTTATCTCTTTTGATCATTCTCGGTTTGAAGTTTGCATTGTCTGCAAACATGATAGCTACCCTTACCTTTTTCTTGGTTCCTGTTGCATGGAGTACTGTTTTCCAGCCTTTGATTTTTTTAAGTCTGTGAATTTCCTTTGAGTGAAGTGTGTTTCTTGTACACAGCCTATTGTTGGATTTTGTTTCTTAACCGACTCTGCCAGTCTGTTTCTTTTTATTGGTGAGTTGAGACCATTTACATTGATTGATATAACTGATATGTACTGGCTCATCCATGTCATGATATCTTTCTGTTGTTGGTTTTCCACATTTTCTGTTTAATTATTTGCCCTGCTTAGTGATTTCCTTTTGTTGTTCTTCTTGGGATTGTAGCTGTCTTTGTCTCTTTCTAGAGTGTCTTTCAGTACTCTTTGTAGTGTTGGTTTGGTGGCCATAAATTTCTTCAGTTGTTCTTTGTCATGAAAGTATCTTATTTCTCCATCAATTTTTAAGGATAGTTTTGCAGGCTACATCAATCTGGGTTGAAAGTTGTTTTCTTTCAGATTTGAAATACTTTACTGCAGGCTCTTCTTGACCTAAAGTTTTGTGTTGAGAAGTCTGCCGTGATTCTGATAGGCTTTACTTCATAAGTGATATGTTTCTTTTCTCTGATAGCTTTTAGTATTTTGTTCCTGTGTTGTATTTCTGATAGCCTAATTATTATATGTCTGAGTGAAGATTTATTTTGACTATGGTTAATTGGGGTTCTGTATTCCTCACTTATCTGTATATCAGATTCTCTTCCCATATTTGGAAAATTTTGTGATATTATTTCTGTGAATAGTCTTCGCAGGTCATTAGTATTGACCCCTGCTTTTTCATTTATGCCTATTAATTATATGTTATTTCTCTTGGCATTGTCTTGCAGTTGTTGAATTATTGTTTCTTGGTTCATTACTATTTTTAAGAGATCTTTTCTTTCATGGCCATACCCTCTTATGCTGTCTTCAAGGTCTGAGATTCTATCTTCAGCTTCATTCAAGCGGTTTTTCAAACTTTCCATGGGATTTTTAATTTCCTGAATTTCCCTTTGAATCTGTTTCATGCATTCTGTTTGTGTCTTATATTGCTCATCAAAGTTTCCATCATTTTCTTATGTTCTTCTATTTTTTTATCTTGCTCTTCTTTAGATACACTCAACATTTCTTTCATAATGATTGTCATTTCATTTTTTAGCTGAGAGGTTATTTCTGATTTGAGTTTCTCTATACCTTCATCGAGCTGTTTGTTTACTGCATTTTCTATCATTTCAGAAAGTTCAGTTGTGTAACTCTCAGTGTCTTCCATTTCGGTTCTCTTCAGTTTGCTCTCAGTGGGCTGGGGATTGAAACTGCCTCTTGGTCTTTTGTTTTGTCATTTTCTTCTGGGACCTGTGTGGCTCTGTGTCCTGTGAGGCTGACCAGGTGTTCCCCTGGTGTGTTAAGCTGAGTCACGGGACCGGGTAGAGCTGGATCCTCTATACAGCTAGTGAGTTTGCACTCCCAGAGTGTGCTGTTGAAGCCTCTGCCTTACTGGATGGGGGCCATGACCTCCCAGACCCAGGCAGCTAGGCAGAGCATACCGCGGTGTGTGGTGTCACCTGGACCCTGAGACTGGCTGCAAGGAGTTTAGAGCCTCTGGATGCCAAACAAGCCTGGGTGAATCTCAGACCTACAGTGCTGGGCCCTTGATCCTGGCTGGGCCAGCCCACAACCTCTAGGACCTGCCACACTGGCCCCACCCCTGAACCATGGAACTCACACCCTGAGCTCTGATGGGCAGAGCCCAAGTTCTCTGGTGGGCAGAGCCCAAGCTCTTCAAGGCCCTGCAGCTACACTGGCCAGTCCCTGATTAGCAGCTCTGGGGTCTTGGGCTGGGCTCCACCATCATCATTTCTGTCAGAATTCTGGTCTTCTGAAGTCTGACAAGAATCTTCCATCAAATACAGTCTAAGGTATTCCAGCTTTACCATTTTAGGCTGCATCTCTGAACTTTTCCTAACTTTTCCCCTTCCCTCAAGTCGGTTCTAAAGGCACATAACCCCATTGCTATGTAATATCTCAGCAAAGAACACACATCTCTGGTACCAAACTCTGTCTTAGTTACATTTTTCTCATTGATGAGACAAAATACCTGACACCCGAACTTAAAATGGGTAGAGTTTATTTAGCTCACAGTACATAACCAGTTGACTCCAAGGCAGGGTGGCATGGCGTGGCAGACAGGCTTTTCAGAGCAGAAATATTCATAGAAGGCAGAAGGTAGCAACAAAGCAAGCAAGAGTTGGCCACAGTGTTGTGAGTCATTGAAGCTGGAAATTGACCTAGGGCATGACCCAGACATGATCATTCCAAGAACAAAGAGTGTCACATGAAGAAGCTGCTTCAGCCTAGAGAATACCTAGTCCCAAAACAATCGGAACAGTGGGTTACTAGGACAACAGGGTGTCATATGACATTAGGTCACTAAAATGTATAAATAAATGCTCCTGAAGTGAGGGGCCAGTACTTTTTCTTCCATCAGGAGCATAAGGGCTCCACCTGATCCCAGCTTTGTATTTTCTTAATTTTTCTCATCCTCTCACAGTCCTTCACCCCAAGAACCTCAGGAGCTGCATGGGTCACAGCATGACAGGACATTCTATCCCTTATATTTTACCCAGGCAAATTAGGTTGGGTAGCATTCACACCCTTAATTTTCAGCACACTTGATCCTAGCATTGCACCATGAATCAATCCTAATGTCACACACTATATATTCAGTCACCTCAGAAAAAAGCTTCACCTATGATTGTAGGAAGCTTTGGAGGGAACATCTAGACATTAAGCCAGAATGACCTTTAATACAAATAAAAAGTGTACTAAAATTATGATAGTGTATATGAGGACTACTTTATACAAAGAACAATTTATTTTACTAAATTAGAAGAATGCATTCTTTTAAGTTTTAATCCTTGTTTGTTTTTCTGACTAATCAAAGTAATCAAAATTGTGAGAGTGGAAAAGTCTAAAATGAATGCTTAGTTATGAAAAGGATTGAGACAATTGCATATATTTCATGCTCAATTCATGCTATGAAGAATGATATTTGCATTGATGCAAATTAATGAACAAGGGCAAATGACATTCAAAAATATATTATGCTTACTTTTAGTGTAAAATTTTATCTATTTTGTAGTAAAATTTGATAAAATTTTATTATAAAATATAGCAATGTGAAATTTCATATATTATGTTTTGGAAGGAAAGTACACGAGTTTGAGAACAATATTTACATATTTTTTTAATAATGTCAAATTATTGTATTTAACAAAAAGAAAATCCTATAAAAATGTGATCAATGTTCTGGGTATGCTCGGGTCAATCAAAATATAGTAGTTTCTGAGTGCAACCAAACAAACTTAATCAACCACATTAAGAATTCAAAGAAATCGTAATGCCAGATGCACATATGTACATTCCCTCAAGATAATAAAAATTTAATTTTGTAAAATTTCAAGTGACTAAAAGTTTTTACATTTATCTTTCAAAAGAAAACCTTAACTGAAGTTCAAATAATTCAGAATAACTCACAATATATTTGAAAATATTTTCAAAGTTTCTTTTTATTTTAAACTCTACTTAAAATATGACTAACATTAAATTTTGACGTTCTGAATATCATTTTAAATTCTGCTTCTTTGAAGGACTACATTTTTAAGTAATATATTTGTAAAAAAAAACTGAAAAAAAATTAAAACAATAGTAATGTTGTAAGAAAATTAGTAATTAAAGAGGTCTGCCAATAGGGATTTGGGTGTGTTGTTTATAATTTTCCCAGAAACTAAAGCATCATGCAATAAATCGACAATTTAATCTTTCATTCTTAATTTTTCTATAGTGTTTGTTATTAGCAACTGTGCTACTAAAGAAAATGTCTTGGTATTTATGAAAGAATTGGATAATTTAAATCTCCTTTCCCACGTGAGACAGTTAGCATTTATCATTTTCATGTTTTGGTGCCATAGCACAAGGAAATTTACTAAAAACAGTCAAATGTTTGGAGTTTCCTCTTCTTACTGAACTACCAAAGTTCTCCTGGGAACACTTCATAAATAAACACAACTTATGTACATCACATTTGATGACTTGTTTTAATCTGTGCTTTAGGAAGAAAGTTTTGTGCCTCAGTTTTCTTTATAAAATAATGTTTGAATGATTTAGAACATTGATTTTGTTCACTCAAATAAAGGAGGCTTGTAGACCATTCTCTGAATTTTTTTCTAAAAATAAATAATACTCAACTAAATGTTTGTCATTGATAGTTAAAACATACTTTGAGGAAACATTCAGTTCTGCCTATACTTGAATGTGGCAGTAACTTGCTCATTTGGAGAAAAGAAGGCAGACATTTTGGTGTAATAAAGTAGATATGGAACCAGGTATGGTGGTGTAATTCTGTAATCCCAGGACTGAGGGGGTGAGGTTTGAAGACCATGAATTTGAGTCCAATGTAGGCAATATAGTAACTTAGGGAGGACCTGTCTCAGAATAGAGAGAGACAGAGAGAGGGAGAGAGGAGACACACACACACACACACACACACACACACACACACAGAGAGAGACAGAGAGGATGAGAGAAAAGCACAAAAAGAAAGAGATAAGTATATTTCGGTCACATATTTAATGGATGATTTCTATAAGATTTGTTTGTAGGTAGGAAACCTATGTTACTTTTCAAAATTAATCCAAACATTCTTTTAATTAAGCAATTACTATATGCTTATCCATTTATTAAACAATTCATTTCATAGCATTGCAGTCCTATTTTGGATGAAATCCTCATTGTGTGAATATTTGTAAAATGTATGACAATACTTCTACTTGCTGCTAAGTTTCAAGAGGTCCCATATGTCCTCTTCCTCTTTTCTGGTAGCTAAGGTCCATTTTATGATCATGACTCTGCCTATCAGATAAGCACTCAGTGCTCTCAAAGAGGAGGGACATGTGTGAGAGTAGAGGCAGCAAGTAAGACTTATTTAGAAAAATGGGGGAAGCCTAACAGTAATACACTCTTTGTGGACCTTGGTGTAGGAGTGTATTTTGTTCAGCTTCTCTTTTTTACATTCTAATATCCATACCGATGACCTGAATATCAATAACATGAGCTGTCTGATAGCCCTCCAAAAAGTCATTTTGATTTAGTTTTTTGTTGCTTTCAACTAAGAACTCTGAGGCGTGTACTTTTATTTGTGAGTGTTGTGGGTTTTTTTTGTTTTTTTACCTTAGATGGAACTCATGACCTTGTGTTTGCCAGGCAGATGCTGTGCTGCTGAGCTGCTGAGCTGAGCTATATCCCCAGCCCCATCTGTGACATTTTCTACAAGCATCCATAATATAAAATCAAATTAAAGTTCTTAGTCTTGTGCAAACAGTGTATTTCCATAGTTATTTCTGACATGAAGTAAAGCCTAGAATCCTTCCCATATATAGATGTTTTGTAGTTTAATTATCAGAGATAATTTATTTTTTAAGTGACTAGTCATGATGTTAACCATATTCCCTTGTGATTATATAAGCTACATTTTATGCAACATAACCAAATACCTGGCATAAATGTGCACTTATAAACATAGTCCTGCATATGTATAAGTATGCTTTTGTTCTTTCTCTTTACTTTTTAAACAAATACTGATCCAGAGTTCTGTTAATGCTAATTAACTCTACTTTTAAAAAATTTGAAGTGCAAAATATTAAAAAGATAAGAGTTCATTTGCTACAAATGGAATGAAAAAATAAAGAAAATATAAAAAAATTGAATAAGAAAAATTTAAAAAATATGTCTATTGTCACGCCTCCCTCCATGAAGTCTGAAAATCTGAGATGTTGATATTTTCAAATTTTGATATATACATTCAACACGATCCAAATTAAAAAGCAATCCTCATAGAACTAGAGAAAATAATCCTGAAATTCAAATAGGACTTGAAGAGACCCAGAATAGCAAAAATATCCTCAGCAATGATAACAAAAGTAGGAGGCATCACGATACCTGATATTAAACTACAAAGCAACAGTCACAAAAACATCAGGGTATTGGCACAAAATCACATGTGGACAATGGAATAGAATAGAAGATACTGAAACAACCCCAGACACCTTCAATTCTCTGATCTTCAACAAAATTGACAAGAACTTTTGCTGGAGAAAATTGTCTATTTAACAAATGGTGGGAGAATTGCTTATTTACAGCAGTTTGATCTAGACCCATATCTCTCACCATTTACTAAACTAGAATCAATATGAATCAAATGTCTAAACATTAAAACAGAAACAATGAACTTACTGGAAAAGAGATAAAATGCTTGTGGTGTGTTAACTAATAGTCAACTTGTAAAATCCAGCTGAACTGAATCAGTGTGATGCTGGTTGTGAAAGACCCACCTGAGCATTATTGCCAACAGCATAAAAGGAGAGCTGGAAGGAAAGATGATGTGCTGTTGATTCTCCTCCAGTAGCTTGTCATGCTGGTTTTTCTGATATGAACTCAGCTTTTCTCATTGTCTGAGGATCTGAGGTCTTCACTGTCATTGAGGATGGCTGTGGTTTTTGTGGGGTGGGGGGAGCTCTGGTCCTTACCTTGAGTATAACTTCCTGGCTCAGTGCAGATCCTTCATCCTGCTGGCAGAGACTTTCTAGCTTCCACGACTGATCTTTGAGTTTTCCCAGTGCAGGTCCTTGATATAGATTTCATGAAACATTGTCATGAACTCTAGGTTCTCAGATGGACTTTTGGAGGACACTGCCCTGGGCTCTACATCTTCAACTGAACTCAAGCAGGCCATTGCCGTGAGATCCAAGCCCTTAGCTGGGTTCTTTGGGTCTCTAGTGTGTGTAAAGATCTCTTGAACTCTTTTACATTTGACACTTTGAATGAATACTATAAAATAATCCTATAAACTATGTGTCCTGTATTAAATCTTTTTCCCTTGTAAATCCTTACTATAACACTTGAAGTCATCAGTGTAGGCAAGGACTTTCTGAGTAGAATTCCAATTGCACAAGAAATAACAGAAAGAATCAACAAATAGAATTATATCAAATTAAATTCTTCTGCAGAGCAAACAATTAGTAGAGTGAAGAGCCAATCTATAGAATGCCCAAAAAAACCTGTCAGGAATACCTCCAGAGGATTACTATTTAGAATAATATATAATCAACTAAAAATTAGATCACATAAATAAAAGACAAACTAAGAAATAGGCACATGAAATTCATAGATGTTACTATAATGAAGTACAAATGGCCAACAAATATATGAAAAATATTCAATATGTCTTGCTTTTAGAGAAATGCAAATTAAACAATGGTAAGATTTCATCTTATACCAGAAAATCGTGGCAATTATCAATAAATTAAAAAATAACAACTACTCATGTGGTTATAGTGAAAAAGTAAGCTTCCTACATCAATACCAGAGATGTAAACTAGTAAAATCATTAGAGAAATCAGTATGGAGATTTCCTAAAGCACTAAAAATAGAATTTTCACTTAATCTAGTTTTCCCCTTCTAGATATCTTCCTAAAAGAGCTAATAATGTACTACAGTGATACATGCAATACTAATGTTTATAGCAGTACAATTTCTAATAGCACAGTTTCTAATCCTGGGAGCAGCCTATATGCCCATCAACAGAGGAATAATTAAATAAAATATGAGATCCATACATAATGGATCTACTTGGTTATATGAAAGGGTAAATTTGAGGAAAATGGAAACAGTTGGAAAATATGTTATATGAAGTAAGACAGAGGCATAAGCTTAAACAGCATCTGGTGTCTCTCATTTGAGTAAAGTGCAAACAAATAGCAAAATAAAGGATTGATGCAAGGAAACAAGAAGATAGTTCTTTTGCAAATGGAAGGGGGTCCAGGAAAACACAAGGACAAAGAGGGAGAGAGAGTAGAAGTAAAAATATGTCACATATTTCAAATATCCACAATGAATGTAACGTCATATGTCATAAACAAGACCTGAACCTAATAATAATAACAATAAGAATGAAAATGGAAACAGGCAATTTAAAGAAAGGAAAAGTGAGTTTGCTGAAAAAGGGAAGGAGATAAAAAAATCAAAATGTGTTACAGTATGTATCTATTCCTTAATATGAATATAATTTCATTACTGCAAACATGTACTAATAAAATAAAATAAAATTTAAAAATTTGATTTGGGAATTTACAGATAATAGCAAACTCAAACTGTCAATTTCTCATGATTACTGAATAAATGTTTCTGAATTTCCTCATAAATTACAGGAATATGGTTTGGATATTTTATTTTTGCTCACTTAATTATATACATATTTGTTAAATATTCACTTCTGAGGCAGCAATTTTAAATATATTAACATTTTCTTCATATAAAAACATTCTAAATATTCAAATTGTTATCGATTTTAATGATATGACAAAGATTTAAATTTTAGTGCCTTTAATGGTATAAAAAGTTCTTCACTTTAAATCCAATGTATCTTTGTTCCTTTGAAGATAACAAAAAGAATGGGTTGTGTCAGTTTTTATTTTATAATTAAACTACTAAATAAAAAAATTGTAATCCACTCTATTATTCATATTATTTTCTATTATCATTTGAGTTTTGGAGTATATTTCAAAGAAATCTGATACTGGTATATTAAATCATGAGAATTTTAATCACATATTATTGTTTGGTTATCTTTAGTGTCAAGGCATATAAAATAAGATACATGCACTTGGTAAGGTGAAGCAGGAGGATCACCACGAGTTTGAGGCCACCCTGGGTTACATAGTGCATTCAAGGCCAGCCTGAAATACGTAATGAGATTCTGTCTCAAAAACCCAAAATACATAAATAAATAATAAAATGAAGAATAAACACATCACATTTTTTCTTTTCTTTTTCTTTTGATTTATGCTCAGCTGTTTGCCCCTGAAAATCTATAAATATGGCTAAAAGCAGCAACATTCATGCCATAGTCTCAATGTGAGGTTCTTCTGCATTTTTCTTTGTCAGATTAATTCGTCCAATATCTTTAACCTCAATCTTCTTCACTGTCTAAAGACATGAGCCAAGTGTAGACCTTTCTGCCACAGTGTAATGGACATGGCCTCAATTTCAATTACCAATGGAGTCCCTGTCCCAATCTGGCATCTCTTTCTCCTATTTCTGTCCACATTTTTTTCAGGTTTCTGATCTCAGATTCTGCTAGCATCATCCAAAACGCCATTTTATAGGGCATCCCTATCATGAATCACCACACATTTCTGTATTCCTCCCGTAAATCAGTTCTAATGGCTTCTTTAAAACACATGATGAAGTACAGACACAAAAATGACCACATTTCTCCAGCACCAATTTTCTGTTAGATTTCCCATCATCCGAACACAATATGTAACACTCACAACTTAAAGTAGGAGAGGTTTAATTTGGCTCACAATTTTGGGGATGGGGTTTATGGTTGATTGAGTCCCAGCATGGTACAAAAGGAGGGTGGAGGAAAAGTGTAGTTCCATGGCAGCCAAAAAGTACACAAGAGATGGGAGGATGTGTGCCAAAGACACATTCCCTGTGCAACATCTCTTCTCACCTTATTCCCTAAAAGTCCATTTAGTTATGAACCCATAAATGGATTAACCCACTGATAAGAATAGCACAGCCATGATCCAGTCACCTTCCAAGAGCACCACCTCTCAATATATCAAACTTTTGGGGGACATTTCAGACCTTAGCCTTCATAGTAATTTAGAATTATTTAACCTAAAGTAAAGCATGCTGATTGCTAACAATCACTGCATCTGTTTCCTTTTGTACAGTTTTTCTCTTAAATGTAAACAATTAACTTACCATCAGACACTAAAGGAAATTTTTAGCAAAAATTAATGAAACATAAGGAGATTGATAGATACCAAAGGGATGGCAGCAAGGATGTTTGTCTCCAAATTGGTACAACAGAAGAACAAGTACACTGATGCAGAAACATAAGATGAAGTGTGATATTATGAAAAACAACATATAACTGGACCAAAATTCAGTGTCCAAGTGGTGTATGAGTGGAAACTTGACCACTGTTGTATTATGACACCTGGCCCTCCACTTCACACCCAGAGTACACACCATCTTTGGGAAAGATTGAACTAAACAAAGGAACCAACCCTTCAGTGATGACCTAGCTAATGGAACAAACTCATCATTAGTCTAACCCTCTAATCAGGCACACATGAGACATATACAACCCTGAAATTCATAAATGCACATATCTGGAGAACAAGATGGAACAAAATTTCACATAACTGCATTTTTAAACAATAGTGTTCTAGGACTCGTAAGCAACAAGACTGTGAGAATAGAAGACTCACCTGACTCAGCAAGAAAATTAAGCTTCCCATTCCCCCTACATACAAGAGGAGTGCTGTTTGGGATGTTCAGTGCACTATCTACCATAGATTACAGGCTCTGGGTGGGAGGCAGAACCTTCTAGATGGAGCCTGCAGAGGGCAGGAAAAATACAGTGTGCAGCAAGTATGTGAAGCAGAGAGGGGAGGGGATAAGACCTGTGAGAGGAGACAGTGGTGCCCAGGTCAAAAGGCAATTTAGCAGAGTCAGACCACAGTGGATGCTCTCTAATTGTCCTCCCAAATACTAGAAAGACCTGAGAGTGCATGAGCTTCTTCCCACTGCCTACCCTGCCTAATCTGTCAAGCTTGGGAGAAGCCTAAATTCCATGGGGAGACTAAGATTACTAGAAATTGGCAGGTAGAAAGAGGACAAATGGTGTCTGTGTGATTAGTCTTTTGATCATATACTACACAAGTAAAGTCTGTGTATGGAAGACAGGGAGACATTCATGGTATTTTACTCCTTTGTCCTCACCAATGGATTCAGTCAGTAAAATCCATGGAGGGCTGCAGTGGGTCATGCCTAGAGCAGAGCTGGCAGCCAGGGCATGTGCTCAGAGAGTGAACAGACCTCCAAGCTCCAGGTAGGCAATTAACTGGCTCAAAGGGAGAAAGTGCACAACTGCTCACAGTCAGACAATGAGTCCCAAGTAGAGAGAGCTGTGTGAATGCTCTGGGTTAATGCTCTGACAACTGTGGAGAAGATTTATTTTTACTTCTATTTTTATTTTGACTGTTGTAGTTATTGTTTCACTGCTTCTTTGATTTGGGTCATCTTGGTTGGTTTCTTTTTCTGTTTTCACTTATTTCTCTTTCTTTCTTTCTTTTTTTGTAGTCCTTGCTTTTTTACTGATGTAGTTTTGTTGTTATACGTTATTTCATTCTCCATGGAATACCACACTGACCTCTCCCTTTTTTTTTGGTCCTTCTTACTTTTAGTTTTCACTTTTTCCTTCCTATTCTTTTTTCTCCTCTTTCCCACATTATCACACATGCTCGCCCCACCTATTGCTCCTCTCTATATATCTAATGGCCTCAATATAATGGGTTGGTATAAATGCATTAAAGAATCAGTGTTAACAAGTTATAACTTAAACAGTACCAATCAAGGACATGTCAGGACAGTCCTTAACAAGGTCGACTTAGTGAATTCCAGCAAAAATATATACATCTATATTGACAGGTTCTAATAAACTTACAACATCATTCAAGCTTTAAATACACTTTCACCCATTTGTATACCTCCTCTTGCATGCACAAATACTCTCTCAAGCCATCTCAACACTAGTCCATAATCTCAGCTATAAACACATTCCAAAGTTTAACTCCTTCATCTTTGTCAACCATTTAAATTTCTCTTAAATTTCTATCGCCTGTGACATTTACTCCTCATCTTCTTATTCATCACTCCTTCCTCACTATGCTCCACATCGCAGATAAACAACAAATAGCAGTAAAATAGAGTCTATAAAAGATTTTGACAAAAGTGTACATTTATCAGGGCAAGGTTTTTTGCTTATGATTGATGTATATTTTGATCTTTCAATGCTGTTATTTCCAGTAGAAATTCTTTCCCACACACACAGTGATATGGTCCAAACCAATTAAAATGAATAGGTTGAAGTGATCAAAATCCCAGAACCTGAACTCAAAGACAGACATTTACAAGCTATCAGAAAAAAGCGAAAAATCACTTGTAAATGTAAACCTATTAGAATTACAGAAAAATTTTCAATACAATCTTTGAAGGCCAGGAGAAATTAAAGCAAGGTCTTTGAAGCCCTCCCCTCCCCAGTAAAAACAACTTCCCATGCAGAATAGTGTATTCTGCAAAATCATGTTTCACAATTAATGGAGAAATAGAGACATTCTATGACAATGAAGGTCTTAAAAAATTCATGAACATCAAACTAGCACACCAAAAGTCACTAAAGAATTCCCTACACAGAGACAAAAAAGACAACACAAGCTTTAATATCATATGGTTTGTGAGAAACTCAAAATATAAATATATTAAATTGCAAAGTCAAAGATGGATAACAGAACCGGGCGTGGTGGCGCACGCCTTTAATCCCAGCACTCGGGAGGCTGAGGTAGGCGGAGCGTTGTGGGTTCGAGGCCGACTTGGGCTACAATGCGAGCGCAAGGCCGGCCTGAGCTACATAGTGCGACCCTGCCTCAAAAAACCAGGGCTGGGAGTTTGGCTCAGTGCCTTAAGCGCCTGCCCTGGCAGACTCAAGGCTGTGAGTTCAATCCCCAGTGCCGCAAAAAAAAAAAAAAAAAAAAAAAAAAAAAAAAAAAAAAAAAAAAAAGATGGATAACAGATATCATGGAGCTAGATCTTTTGTTAAAAAGAAAGAGACGGAAGAAGAGGAGAGAGAAATGTAGAACATAGGATGAAAATTATTAAGATGAATCATATATGTGTACAAACTCTCTACAATATGTTATACACTATAAACATGTACTAAGAAAAATAATAATTAAAAAAAGCCAGAAAAGTCAAATGGAATGAATATGTTGAGCAAAGTGAGTAATTAAACCAAAAGGGAAAAATAAAGAAGATAACAACAGAAAAGGAATCCAATGGCAGGAATAAGTGAATGCTTTTCAGTAATGTCAATGTAAATGGCTTTGACTTCCAAATTAAAAGACACAGATTGTCAGAATAGATGAAAAAAGTAATTATCTGTTGCATTTAAGAAACTCTTTTCATCCAAGAAAGAAATTAGTAGACTAAAATGTAAACAATGAAAAGTAGTATTACAGGCACCAGAATCCCAAAAGCAAGAACAACTAGCGATTTTATTCTCAAAGTAAACCTAAAGCTAATACTGATCAGAGGTGGCAGAGAATATCACTTTATATTAGTTAAGGGACTAATTAAGCAGGAACAGATTATAATTATAATTATATATGTATACGTATATAGTTATTTATATAATATTATTGTATCCAACTTCATAAAATCTGCTAGAAATAAAATGTCAAATAAAAACAAACACACAATAATCCTGGGTGAATTCAATTCCCCAATTTGACAATAAGATCAACTAATAAAAAATTAAGATAGAAATATCAGAGCTGAGTTACATCTTCAAACAAATGGTCTTAATAGATAATGACAGAATGTTTTACCCTTCAAAAGAATACACATTTTTTTCACAAAAGCCCACAGAACACTCTCCAAAATAGACCAAATACTTATTCATAAATGCTGCTTTAAAACACAAAGAAATAAAAATTGTTTCATGTAAACTATCAAAGCATAGTACACTGAAATTAGAAATCAATCACAAAAGAATCCAGAGAAACTTTAAAACACCCCCAAATAATCAGTGATTCACAAGAGAAATCAGGAAAAAATTAAACTATTCTTAAAATCAAGCACTAATACCACTACAACATAACAAAACTTGTAGGACATGATGAAAGCAGTTCCAAAAGAAAATTTTATTGTTCTGAGTGCCCACAGTAGAAAAACAAGGCAAGTTCAAATGAATAATTTAACAATGCCCCTTGAGATACTAGAAAAAGATACAAACTCAAACCTAGTACAAAGATGGAAAACACAGATCAGAAAAGAAAATGAAATTTGGGCTAAAAAAAGAATAAAAAATCAATTAATTAAACACCTGATTCTCTTAAAGAATAAATAAAATGGGCAAACTCTCAGAAAAATTAATCAAAAGAAAATAATCCCCATCCAAACCACTAGAAATGAAAAGGACAAAGTAACAAGTCACATAGCTAAAATCCAGACGATCATTAGGAGACTAAGAAAAATTGTACTCAAACACATTAGAGAATCTTGAAGAAATGGACAGCTATTTAGACAAATATTAATTACCAAAATTGGATAAAGAAGACATAAAACTATAAACAGTTCAATAACAGTACTAAAACAAAGCAAAATTAAAAAAAAAACAACAAAAACAAAAAAAAGCAAATCCCCAAAAATCTCAAGACTGATAGATTCTTCACTGAATTCTATAAGACCTTTGGTGTTAACACCAGTGCTGCTCAAAATCTCTCATGAAATTTAAAGGAAGAGCACATCCTAACTCAATCCCAGAAGCCAACTTCACCTTGTTCACAAAACTACACAAGGAACCAAGTAAAATAAGAAAACTACATCAAAAAGCATCAATGTAAAGTTCCTGAACAGGATTCTGGCAAATACCACAATTCATCAAGAACATCTGACATTATGATCTACTTCATCACAGGAATGCAATGATAGTTCAACATGCATAAATCTATAAGTATAATGTGCCACATGAATAGAAGCAAAAACCAAAATCACATGATTATCTGGGTACATAGGGAAAACGTTTTTGACAAAACCAACATGCTTTTAGAGTAAAATCCCTGCAGTGAGTGATACAAAAGGATGTATGACAAACCAGTAGCCAATACCATGTTAAATGAGAAAAAGATGAAATCTTTATCTCTAAAATTAAGAAGACATTGATATACATTATCACTGCTCCTGTTCAATAAAGTACTTGAAACATTAACTAGAGCAATTAGGCAAGAGGAAGAAGTAAAGGGACATATATAGGAATGGAAGTAATCAAATGATCAATATTTACACGTAACATGATCCTTGCTATAAAAGATCCAAAAATTACAGTAGTCTTCCAGAATTAATAAACAAATTCCAAAATGGAGGATGCAAAATTAACACATAAAAATTAACAGCATACCTGTACTGCAATAATGAACCCACTGAAAATGAAATTAGAAGAATAATAGTATTCACTACAACATCTGGAAAAATTAAATGCTCAGGAATTAGTCTAAAGGAGTGAAAGATGTACAGCGATAACCACATTACACTGTAAAATGGACCAAAAAGGTATCATAAAATTTTAAAGACATTCATTTTTCCTGGAAAGGCAAAAACAACATTGTCAAAATGATCATATATCCAAAACTCGTGTATTTATTTAGTGCAAATCAATTAAAATACCAACAGCATTCCTCACAAGATCCTGGACTTCAAGTTATAGTACAAATCTGCAGTGATAAAAAGAGCATGGTATTGACATAAAACAAATATGTGGAACAAAATAGAGGATGCCGAAACAAATCCAAATAAATTGAGTCACCTGAATTTGACAAATGGGACAAAAATTTTTCCTGGAGAAAAAGGTGCTAGGAAAACGGGCTATACTCTTGCCAAACATTGAAGCTGGAACTGCTTTCATCATGTACTAAAGTTAAATCGAAAGTGGATCAAAAATCTAAGTATTAAAACATAAACATTTAATTTTCTGGAAGATAAAACAGATAAAACCCTTGAAATCATAGATGTAGTCAAGGATTTTTTGCACAAGTCGCTATTAAAAAAAAAAAAACCTAAATGATAGCATGAAGAATCAATAAATGGGAGTATAACAAAAAGCTTCTATACAGCACAAGAAATAATGGACAGAGTGAAGAGACAAGCTTCGCAATGAGAAAAAAATTCTCAGCTAAGTTTAAGATAGAGGAGCACTACATAAAATATATAAAGAATTCAAGGAAATTAGAACTCCTACCAAATAAAGGACCCAGCCAAAAACTGGGCAATGGAAATAAATAGACACAAAACGCATCTCAGGAGAAGAAAAACGAATGGCCAAATACACATTAAATTTTTTTCAACATTAGTGGCCATTATAGAAATGCAAATTAAAACAACTCTAACATTTCATCTTGCTCCAGACAGAATGGTCATCATCAAGAAATCAAACAATAATAAATGATAGAACAGCTTCAGGGGAAAAGGAGCCCCTCTACATTGTTGGTGGAGATGGAAAATAGTTCAACCAAAGTGGATATTAACATGGAGGTTCCCCAAAATCTAAACACACTGATTCCATTCCACCCATCTTATAGGTAACTTTTCAAAATAATTAAACACATCATATTACAGAGATACATGCATAGTCATGTTTATAGCAGCACAACTAATAATTGCTAAATCTTGGATATGGCCTATATGTCCATCAACAGGTAAATCAATGATGAAATTGTGGCATTTATACACAGAGAAATACTACTCTGCTTTAAAGAAGAATGAATTTTTGTCAGTTGTGGGCAAATGTATACACCTCAAAACCACAAGTGAAATAAATCAAACTCGGGAGCTTAAATATTATATGGATTCACTTACATGAGAAACCCAAAACATAGGTCACAACAAACAGGGAGGCAGAACTTTTTCAAATTGGAGAGGGAACAAGAGATTTAGGAAGATGTTGAGTGAAGGGAGGCATATAGAGAATTCAGATTGTTATGTATAGGCACCAACACTCCACAATGAAATGAATATAACCATATTTATTTTATAATAACTGCAAGGAAGTACTATTAAAAAACTCCAAGAGAATAATATTTAAATAAATTCTGTTGAGGAAACTGAGACCGTGTGTGAATCAAAAGAAAATTTAAGAAAATACACCTCTAAAATATATACTCAATGAAATTTAGGGAATATTGCATTTAAAAAAAAGAAAAGATTTTGGAATATAGATACAGGTATGAAACACTCCCAAAAAAGCATAACTATACCTACTTATTCACAATTATTGACAACTCTAGAAAATCCAATGAAAATATCCTCCCCACATGTAGAAGGAAAACAATAAGAAAATGGAAGAAATAAATTCATATAGAAAAATTTTAGGAAACCTAAAACTGTCAATCTCTTATAATAGAAAATAAATTTTCAAGAGAAACGTAATAATACTCCAGAAATCATGGATTATGCACTATATAAAAAACACATACACACTTAATAACGTTTCAAAGAGATCTCAGTAAAATTTGATATATGCTAACAATTTTAAAGTTTCTAGATCATTGTTATAGCTTATATCTAGAAAGTCCCCCAAAATTCTCATATGGTCAGAGGAGTGCTTTTGGAGGTTAATTGGATTATGGAGGGGCTATATTCATCAGTGGATTACTAGTGAGTTAAGTACCTGAGTGTGCTATAATGAGAGGTGTCTGGATATAGGCAGTTCAGTGGTGCTGTGATCTGGAAAGATGTATTTACATAGTCACTTCTTTTCTCTCTCTGCCTCCTGGTTGCACTGATATGAGCTGTTTTCTTCCACCAGATCCTTATTATCATTTCTGCCTTGGAGCCAGCTGATCAGGTACTGTCATCATGAGGAAAATCAATCAATCAATCAACCAACCAATCAATCAGTCAATCAACCAGTGTCTCCTATTTTAAGTTGTGTTGTCAAGAATGTTGTCTTAGCCAGGTGAGTAAAGTGACTATGATGACAATTAAACAAAATGTAGCCAAACTAGACAAGTTATCTACAAACTTCTATTTAGAAGAGTACTTTCCTTTCAACTCAAATATATATCATTCACTAAACTATGGATGAAGAAGGTATCAAACATTTGTCAGAAATTCCAAGATCCCTCCAAACCTTGCCTACACACACACACACACACACACACACACACTTCTCCTTGGAAATTATTGGTGTGCATTTCAAGGACTTGTACAGTAAAGAGGATGTAAAACTGAATCGAAGGCAAAATCAGCATCAGTATAGGAGGTTCGCCACTGTAGTAGGACACAAAGAATTTCGAAAGAAGCAGGAAAATGAGGGTGTTTCAGAAAAAAAATTTCAGGGCCTTGACTTAATAAAAGACTACATGTGAAATTTAAACATTTCTAAAATTTTAAAAGAGAAGACATAGTAGGTAAATAATGAAAGATCAATGAGAAAGCACACAAAAGCATATTACAATACAATTAGTTTTTAAAAAATAAAGTCAAAATACAATTATAATGTGCAAATATTCTCAAAGACATAATAGCATAAAGGTAATTTTAACTACATTAGGGCTAGCACAATGTCGAGAAAATGCAAAAGGGGTCTATTAGAGTAGTGCTAAGAGAAGCCACATATTTATCACTTGTACTAAGAAGTCAGTGACTCAATAAAAGAGCTTAATAAGACATTACATAATACTGAAAGTGTACTGCCACATAGAGATAATGACAGGATTATTTTTAAAAGGTGAGGAATCTGAGAATAGGAGTTGGAGGTCAGCATAATATTAAAAGTATGAGAAAATGTTTTTGTTAATTTATGAACAATTTTGATTAAAGATTTTTATTTTCTGTTTTAAAGAAACATTGACAAATTTAGCATATTGATGTTTTCATATATTTATAAACAATTAGAGAGCAACATTTATTTACAAGATATATATTTTTAGCTTAGAAAACTTACAAATATAACATTAAAGAGAATTATTAATCTTAAAAATTCTCTTGTTTGAATATAAATTTGAAACTTCATAATGTAATGAGTACCTCACTGGAAGTTTCAAAGTTATGTTTATATTTCTTTGCTGTTTCCTATGTAGATATGATATTACTTAGGAATGAAGATTTTATGCCATAATAAATCTTCTCGATATTACACAATTGTGAAGTCTTTTTTTCTATTTCTATTTCTTTTTTTTTAATGGAGGTCAAATAAGAGAAAAGTCCAAGTCAGTGGGCATGGACTAGTTTGATCTTTTTATCCCTTAAAAATTTTTATTGTTATTAATGCATGTTTGCTGTGCATAATAATTACATTTGTTAGCCAGGCATGGTAGTGCAAGCCTGTAATCCAGCGTTTGGGAGGATGAGGCAAGAATATCATTGTGTGTTTGGGTCCAGCCCGGGCTACATGGTGTGCTCAAGGACAGAATATGTATAGTGAGACCCTGTCTCAAAAATCCCAAACAAAAAAATTTACATTTATTATTGGGAGTTGGTACAAGTCCATAAAACATCTGTTTCTTCATTGGTGTAGATGCACTGATTGTAAATCACCTAGGGTCTCATATAGTGGCATTACAGTGTTAAAATCCTGGGATCTAGAGCAGAACTACCTTTAATAGAAAATATTAAGCACCTGTTTGATCTTGAACAAACCAGTTAAAATTTGTTTGCTTCAGTTTATCTGGACACAGTGAATAATGGTTTTTCATACTTCATGAAGTTGTTAAAACCAATGTAACAAAGGACCAGGTACATAAATTATAAATTTTAGATTGTCTATGCTATTAATCCTAAGGAACTTCTGACTGCATATAATACAATACATAAATGAATCATACTAGCAACTTTAGTCTGTGGTATTTAGTGAGATACTTGTGGATTCAGGAAATGTTGATATTTCATACTTGGCTTTTACTTTGCTGTGTTTTGTTCATTATATATTTCACTTGTAAATCCTGTTAGATGCAGAGTTTTAAAAAATATTATCTCCTGTTCTTTATTCTGTGTATTAAAATATATGTTTTCCTGAAATAATCAGTGCAGTGAGCTGCAGCTTCTGAAATGAAGTGGGAAAAATGTACAAAATGGCAAATTTCAGAAGTGCACAGAAGATCTCTTAGAAGAAGATCAGATGAAGATACTACCAAATCTGAAATGTGTTAGCATACTTGGACATGATAGCTCTTTTGTGTAATTGTACCATCTCCATGTTTGGGAGTCCAGAATTCTTATGTTGAGCCTCACTGGACTCTGGAAAGCACATAAACTTGAAATAATGGTGGCCAGAACCACATCAATTGCTCCTGATGGTGTTCTTTCTAAGCCTCATGTATTTCTGAGGCAAAATTCCTGTATCTTGTATTTCTATCATACATTCTGTATCTATCTTGCATTGGTCAGGTTTTTGTTGAGGGTCAAGTTTATAATATGCTTATTGGTCACACAAAGTATCATATATCAAGTGAAGTTTTATATAAAATGATCTGCTATAGATAGAAAAATGTCCAAAACATTGTTTTATTTTTGTATATTTTTCTTTAACAGTCTTAAAAGTTAAGTAAGTGAAGGTATTACTCTCATTGTGATTTCTCTGTTTTTTGACATATGAAAATCAATAAATATACTTGAATATCATGATTTTATTTAAACATCAGTATTTTGTTACCCATAATACATTCTCTAAGCCAAATGAACTTAACATGCAAACAGTTTGTTTTTTGAAGGATAAGAGAAATAAGCATTTCTTTTAGACTTGCTAAAAATTTTCAAATTTTTACTTAAAAACCAGACATATGGAAAAAGTATAAAAATAATATTCTCCTCTACTAAAAAAGGAAAGTAGTGATAACAAATATATAAATATTAAAAACACACTTAAAATTTGAAAGTGAATAGATGCTTGAGTATGCGTTTTGGAGTCCCTAATGTCTTTATGATTTAATAGTGCTAGCTGTTTTCGCATTGATCTTTGAATTTTCAAAACTTGTTTTTTCCTTTTGCTATACAGTTTCTTTTTGTTAAATTACTGAGTCTCAGGACCTGAAATGAAATGCTTGACATTGGGTGACTTACATAAAGGTTCACTTGGATCAAGTTGCAGGCACCTGGAATTCTCAAGCAGGATGATGTTGGCATCTTTGCTATGCTCTCTGCTTTAGCATAACATGTTGAAGTAATAAAAAGGTGTTAGCTGAATGTAGAAAAGATCAATCTGATGGAGTGGTCTCAATTTACAACCAAGCATTTTCCCGAAAACTAAACTCATTCTATGAAATCTGACCCCATCTTACAAGACAGCATTAATGTGTTCATGAAAGTAGATTTTCTATAACATAACTACTTTTCACTATTCCTTGTCTTTTAACATTTTACCTCCTCAATGGTGCTCCCAGTACATAATTCCTTATGGAGAATACTGCTTTTAAACCCTAGTTCCAAGCTATCTCCTAGACTTAAAAGCAAACTTTTATTATCTCTGTACTATTTTTATTATTTTATGAGTTCTTTCTCATTCTTTGTATTTTCTTTTCCAGTCCTGAGATGGATTAGTCAGCTTTACCATCACTGAGAAACAAGATCAGCACCCACAACTGAAGGAAGACAAAATTTAATTTGCTTCATACTTTCAGGGAACTCAGTCCAAGATCTGCAGAGGGTAAGGTTGAAACATCTTGGCAAAAGTGCCTGGTGGAGCAAGGATGCATAGCATCCAAGAAACAGAGTTTAGAGACAGCACTATAAAAGAAGAAGGCAGGCACCATCGGTTGTCTCCATTATCCATACAAGGATAGTCAAAAGTATGCTTTACTCATCCCCTAAGAGCTTCAAAAGTCAGCCAAGCTGAAAATTAAACTTAACCATCATATCCAAGAAATTGTCATACTGATGACCAAACACATCTGCTTAAAATATACTTAATCTACAAATAAAGACATTAAAGTAATAATTTCACCTAACATGATGAAATTACCTTGCATACAACCAAAAATGTAGTATGCCTTTCCCTGAAGTCTCAACAGTTCAATTATTTTTCAAAAGCACAAGCCAAAGTCTTTTCAGAGACTCAAGGAAAATTTAGCTGTGAATTTCTGTGAAAAGAAAAAAAGACAAATTAAAAAATCTCAAAGTACAATGGCAAACATTTAACATTTCTATCCTAAAATGGAATGATAAAGGGATAGAGAATAATTAGAACAAAAAGCATCTCAGCAAATGTTAAGTCATGTGGCTTCATATTTGGAATCCAGAGCAAGTGATAGCAAGAAATGACTTTGGGCAGACTTGCTAATATATACTTGTCAATTGGAAATGCATAGCCCATTCTATTACCTTTGCTCAAAATCTGCAGCTTTCCTCTGCAGGTGTTTCACATTCTTGGCATCTCTAACTTTCTGAGGTCTCCACTGCACCATCAGCTTATGCCTACAAATTCATGCACCCACCTCATAAGATCATATTGCTTAGCTTTCTACTCCTTTATTTGAAATGGAATGGAAACTCTTCTAACCTCCATGACTTGCATTCTACATGACAGTAAAATAACATCTTGTGGTTGACCCCTGGTTTGGCTTCATTAGGAACAGTAATCAGAATTCCTTTGACCACAGTTGCAGTGGTTCTGAGTTCCTGGATGGCTGTCCAGAGTGAAATGAATTCTGAGGAACTAATTTCCTAACAAGACTTTTTGGAGAAGGATCCTAAGAGTCATTTTATCAAATGAAATTTGACACTTTCTACCCTTTCATGCCAGCAATGGATGGGGTCTTACTGATTTCTGATATGCCCTGAAGGAATCTTTCTTTCTTGTCTTTATAGAAGGCACATGATTTCCTTTTAGTGGTGTCAATATCTTCAAGAACCACATTTTCTTTGGCTCCAACTTTATATATGGTTTCCTTGGGAATAGAATGTCAAATTAAAAAAAAATTGTTTTGCTCTGCTTTTTGATCTATGTTTTCACTATAATTCTGATTAAAGGCAGCTCGTGGTATCCAAAGAACAGCTTGAAAATTGAACTGCCTTGAAATTTCTTTAACAATGTCAGTTAATCTCCTCTCTTTATCTCAGTATTCTTTAAAATAAAAATATTTGGACAAAACATAGCCATTTTTGTCAGAATGTAGCACATGTAAACCCTAGGCCAATTGGCATAGTTCCCCTATTCTCAACTGAAACCTCATAAGCCTAACATTTACTGTGTGCATTCCTGTCAGCATTCTGGTGTTCTGAACTCTGGTCAAAATCACTCACTGGGCTTTTTCACAATATTCTAATCCTTTTATAGACTAATCCACCTCTAAAATTTTCCAAACTCCTCCCATAAAACCATTTCAAAGCCTTCTAATCTACATGGTTTGTTACAATCACAAAAAGGACCTCACTCTTTTCTGTATTGGTAGCTTTCACATTCTAAAGCACAATACCCAACACCTACAATGCAAAGAAGAAAGGTTTAAATCAGGTATCAAGAAATTCACCAAGGCAAGGATACAGCAGATAAGTACTGTGTAGCAAAGCTGCTTAGTTCATAGAGGTAGAAAAGCAGACCATAGAACAACACCGGAGAAAAAATGACCAGGTACTGTGTATAGTACTCAAGGTCATGCCTCCATAACCTACCAACCAGGCACATCCAGAAGCATGTTTTACAAATACCCTAGAAAGCTCCCAAGAAAAACCAATAGACAATTAAGCTTAACCATGAAATGGTTTTTTATTTCAGGGCTTCACACTTCCTAAGCAAAAATTTTACTTTACCACTGAGGAATATCCCATCCATGTTCTCTAATTTTTAATCTAATTTGATCATTTTAATCTAATTTGAGTATTATTCTCATCCTATTATACTATGGTACTTTTTTCCCTTTATCCTTTTATGAATTGTGACATTTTAATATCATCCTAATTTTTCTCTTTTTTTCTTTTACCAGCATTCATTTCCCTTTAAGACTGGATGTTTTGCTCAATTATATGGTGACTGTTCAGGGTTCATCCACACAGGATATCAAATTCCAAAGTCAACTTGAGCACTTATTAGTGGTTTGTTATTGCTGGACACTGCTGTGGTCTTCTTCTATGGTGGATTTTCATTGAAATTCCAAAATTTAGTATGTGGATGGCACATTGTTTTGCTTTTATTTATTTATTTATTTATTTATTTTTTATTTGAGCGAAGAAAAACAAAACAAACAAAAACTACAACAACAACAACAAAAAAACCGACATATATAGTAAAAACAACAAGCAAAGGAGACAAGCAAACAACTAGTGTAAATACACAACATTGCAGGTTTACAAAGCCGGAAGATAGAAGCTTGACAATGGTTGCAATTTGCGCATCGTTATCTTTAAAATGGTTTCTTACATTAACAGATATAGACATGCAAGATTGATCCAATCATATGAGTATTAATTGTTC